>JAGTTH010002672.1:0-155317 GCA_022606485.1 Agraylea sexmaculata
ATTAACACAAAAACGTATCTAAAATTGACTTTTTATATAAAATATTATTATACATGAAATATGAGGTTAACACACAGGTTTTGGCATTCACTATTGTACGCATTCATTATTAATGTGCCATATGAGCTTTTATTATATTAAGACTATGACATTATTGTAAGTTTTCACATATGTCGTATCTTTGTAAATAAGATTCTGATATAGACTCAACTTGGATTACAATTAGTTTACATCATCAACGAATAAATTGTAGATTATTTTTTAAGTTAGTATCCCATACAATATCACCATACAATAACTCACTTTTAATTATTATTAAATTAATTTCAAAATCTAATCCCAATTTAACTACAGCGGGTCTTGATTATGATTTCAGGGAAAAGGGATTAATGAACTCTAACAGTGATAGTGATCTCTATAGTGATGATGACAAGCCTTCAATCTTTAAAATACATATATTGTTTTTATATATTTTTCAGAAGTGATGATATATGAAGCTATTTATATTTTCATTTGGGAGTTTCCACGTTTTAATGAAACCATAGACACATTTTCAAAACATCAATTGACTAAGATATGTATGGTGTTCTTTAGTAAGAGTCATTGTGAAAAATAAAATATTATTCTATAATTAAAATGGCAAGTAGTTTTTGGGGAATTCTCAATTATATTGAAAATTATCCGAGATTTTCCCCAGCTTTTCCGACTTTTAATTTTTCAGTGATACAACTAGTAAATATGACATTATTGTAAATACGGTTTGAATGAAAATTCACAATTAAATAAATTATGAAGGTAATTGCAATCAAATAAATGAATATATTTTATGAAGGATTCATCGTTGTGTGGTGGCCTGGGAAACATACATATACATTACGTATGTGTTACCAAAATATCCAAATCAATGTTAGTTTCATTATAAGAAAACTATTGGAAACTATAGGAAAGAACAGGTTAGTTAAGTTAAAAATATATTGTTCAAATTATTCTAAATCCTTTTAATCTTATTGACAAATTACAACTCCTTTGTCTCTCTTAAAAATAATTAGGATTGACTGAAATTTAAACTAGTTTTTCTTTATCAAAATTACTTTACAGAAGATTAAAAAAAACTATTCTCGTTCATCTGATTTTTTATTAATACATAATTAATAATATTTGCAGACCTCATTATAAAAATCTCTAAATTTTTTGTCTGTGTTTAATGAATTAAAATATCATAAGTATGTCAAAAAATATTGCATTCCTTCATCATGGGAAAATTTTTGTTAAAATATTCTGTATCTATAAAATCAAGTTATGATTATTCTAATAAATTAATTATTACATTTCAGCAATATTCTTTAGACATAATACAGTATTTTTTACACATAAAAACATATTTATAATCAATCACCTTTTAAAAAAAAAAGATAAGCGTTTACTAGAAATGGCATATTTTTCAATTATAATTAGAGTATTAATTGATCAAAATAAAAGATTTTCTTGCAATAAATAAATATTAAAAGTGCTTCATATTGCAATACATAATTGTCAACTGTGATTGGTTCACGTGGCGTCACCTGTCAGACTGCACTTGTTCTCTCTCTGAGGTAACACTTGATATTCTTATATTATATTACCTGTAATCACTGGCGGTGGTCACACAGGGCTGGTTACCTGCTTACTTAACTAGCTTGTACCTCCACGACTAGTTACTTCAAACTTCTTTGCTTTCACTTGCCCATAACTAGCCATGTTTAACCAGCCCTGTTTAACCAGCCCCGTTTAACCAGCCCCGTTTAACCAGCCCCGTTTAACCAGCCCCGTTTAACCAGCCCTATTTAACCAGCCTTCATCCATCATTCAGTCAGTAATTATTGCATTGGTTTCATCTGTCACATAATAATTATTAGTAATGAAGGGACATCTCAAAGATAAGTGTCAGTCAGTATTAATACTCCCATCTATAAATCTGTCCCATGATGTCTCACTTTTGCTGAGTCAATTAAATCGGGTGTTTAGTATTCAATCTTGGATAACAAGTCAAAGGCCCTTTTGTCACACTGACAAACTACTTTGATGAACTCTTCTTATATTTATAAGGAATACAAACCTTATTTCACATAAAGTGTTTAATACAACATTTCACATTGAATCTTTTACATTTAAATTATACTTCATTTTGTATACAAAATGAAGGAACTATTTCCCCAGTAACACTTATGGATTAATTAATCTTTTCTGCCAGGTCTTGCTTTTTGAAAAATGTAATTATTATTGAAAAATATAATTAAGATTTCTATATAATATAACACTCTCAATTATTAAAATTATTTTTTGTGTTTTCTTTTCGCTTTCAATAGTGGCTAATTTTAAAAATATATGGACACAATATATTTGTCCATTGACACTTAATATAAAATTATAAATCTTGGAAAACTGTGGAATCTTTAGAATATGATGATACTTCTAATTAAACAAATTGCAGGAAAACAACACATCTCCAATTTTTTTTAAATAATCTCAATTTTAATATTTTTATGAACACATAATATTAATAATATTATTTATTTATATTTCAGTACATTTGGCAGCACCTTCTCATAGCCTTCAATAGCCACTTGTTTTTCTGTGAGTAAATGTTTACATTATTATAATTATGTAGTTGATAGTGTTGACTTCTTGGTGGAATTCTATAATTAAAAGAAATATGTTATTTGTAATTGCCACAGTAATTTTATTACAAATGTCGGTACTTTCGACTACTAACTTGACTACAATATAACTTCAAGTTATCTTATTATGTAGTATATTACACATAATATTTACCCTCTTGTCTCTTAAAGTAAGGGCAAGTGTTCAACTTCTGTACTATCTCAACTGTTATACTTTTCAACTTTTTTTCTCAAAGATCAGTAAAGATAAAAACTTGGTTCTTTTAATTTTTTATCAGAAATTATTTAAATTACGTGTTTTATATTTTTAGTTTTGATAAATCATTCTTTTTTATATGAATGAACAAATCTGTGTAACGTTTTGGCCTGTGTATACTCGAGATGGTCCTGGATAGCCTATTCTAAAACTACAATAGTAACTTAAATTCAAAATATTTTTATATTCCCCACAAATTTTTTCACGGTGTTGTCCAGAGGTAGGACATCCTGTTTTTTTTATTTTGCCTGGGATTTGAATTTGGGGTTATGATTAATTGAAAAAATCAAAAACTATGTTAACAAACTATTTCACTATACATTTGTGTATTTATATTTATTGAAAATGATTTCATTTGACCAGAAAAAAAAACGAAAACGCTTTTATCGACAATATCATGAGTATCCTTAATACTGTGATGAGTTACTCAATACAATAAGTGTTAACAGGCTTAAAACGGCTATATTACGGGTATTTATTTTTATGTTCTGTAATTCCGGAGATCTGATCACTTGCCACTACTAATTATAATAATAACAATAAAATAAAGGGTTACTGACACAAATGTATCTGAAATCGACACATACTTTTTCACTTTTTTTAAATTGATCTTTATTATTAAGTTATAATTATTTTGGATTTCATTTAATGTTCACATAAATTTTTAATATTCGATAGTGATGATGATAAAAAATATTTTTGAATTATTATTGTTATTATGCACAATAAACTGATATCATTGTATTGTTATTTTTCAGACCAATCCTAAAAATTGAAGAAGACATATCAAGGCTCGAGAATGGAGATTGACCTTGCAGGGCTCAAAAATCACGTCGATATATGTCGATAAACATATTTTATGTCGATAAACGTATCGTTGTCGGACGGATCCCGCGAGATTCTAAGGCCGTCGCGAGCGTACGTGTTATGTTAAGCTGGCCAAGTGCGTGATAGCGTGCTACACCTATGCCAACGCGCATATTCTGATATGCTTATTTTGTGTTTTTTTATTGTATAGAGTCAATTTTGATTGTATATAGCCAATTTTGTTTGTATGGAGTCAATTTATTATTTTTTCGCCGTAATATTTAACGAATTACGTTGGGCAGATAGCACCAACCAGTATTGCACTGCTGGTTCTGAATTCTGTGTCGTGAAGTTGCGTCAGACGCCGCCTCTAAGGCCATAGTCACACCATGCACCAGTAATCTCGACAGTCATTTGGAAACCGTTGTAGGCCGGGCCCGAGGCAACGTCTGCTTCGGCGGAAGAATGACTTGAGAGCTTACAGATCTTGGGTTAGACATAATGTGTCAAGAAGGGGATTGGATATGTCCGATGACACGGCATGGTTTTCATTTCCAGCGGCCAATGCAACGGAGGTGTGTTTGTTCATCTGCAGTCGTTGTTGTTACGGTTTTACCAATTTATAAGTCTTTATTTTAATTATACAAGTCTTTTGTATTTTGTATTATATAGAGTCATTTTTACTGTGCCATAATATTTAACGAACCACTTTGAGCAGATAGCATCAACCAGTATTGCACTGCTGGCTCTGAATTCTGTGTCGCGAAGTTGCGTCAGATACCGCCTCTAAGGCCATAGTCACACCAAGCACCAGTAATCTCGACAGTTATTTGGAAACCGTTGTAGGCCGGGCCCGAGGCAACGTCTACTCGGCGGAAGAATGACTTGAGAGCTTACAGATCTTGGGTTAGACATAATGTGTCAAGAAGGGGATTGGATATGTCCGATGACACGGCATGGTTTTCATTCCCAGTGGCCAATGCAACGGGGGTGTGTTTGTTCATCTGTGGTCGTTAATGTTACGGTTACGCATATTTATTATGTAACATTCAAATCTATTATAAGATATTATCATCTTCGAGACTTGCAAGTCATATTTTATATAAGCTATGTTATTATAATTGATTGTTAACATTTTTTATGACTTATAAGCCGTATTTTTGTAATTTGTATGTATGTATTTTGACAATTAACTTTTTATTCTTACAGATTTATCATTAGGAGGGCGAGGGGGGGGGGTCTTCTGATTTAATATTATTATATGCATATTTTGTTTTTTTTTTGTATAGAGTCAATTATTTTTGTTTTGTTGTTATTTTTATTTTTTGCTCGTTAAATTTTAAGTCGTTATGCGTTTTAATTATAAGTCATTATGCGTTTTTATTATGAATTGGTATACGTTCTAATTATAATTAAGTCGTCATAGGTTTTTCATTAGTCGACTAGTGAATAGTTATAGTTAAGATATTGTCATTTTTTTATTTATGTTATTATAATTGATTGTTAACATTTTTTATGACTTATAAGCCGTATTTTTGTAATTTGTATGTATGTATTTTGACAATTAACTTTTTATTCTTACAGATTTATCATTAGGAGGGCGAGGGGGGGGGGGTCTTCTGATTTAATATTATTATATGCATATTTTGTTTTTTTTTGTATAGAGTCAATTATTTTTGTTTTGTTGTTATTTTTATTTTTTGCGTGTTTAATTTTAAGGATATTTTCATTTTTTACTATGTGTGCTTTGTTTAATAAGTGTTCTTATTCTTACAGGTTCATCATTTCTGCGATTTTTTACTAATCTTGTGTTTTATTACAGCTTTTTTTAAGGAGGTTTTTTAGTGGGTAAAAGTCCCACACACCACCAGGCTCGCGCTGGTGATGGTCTTTTGAAGATTTTTCCTCCTTACGAAAAAAAAAAAAAAAAAAAAAAAAGTCTGGTGATTGATTGCTCTTTGATATTTTTACTTCCATATGCTTGTGATTAAATTTAATAGAAAATATTGTGTTTTATTTTAAATATATCTTTACGATTTGGATTTTTTGTATTAATATAATAAATATCCAGGTGGAATTTGATAAAAACCAGCCTCGATTTTTGGCAGTTATAGAATGACTAAATATTTTCCAATCATAATTCGTAATCGATTTATATTTTTTAAGTCTTTCACAATCAGCTGTGTTATTTAATTAAGGAAAACAATAGACTCCAAAAGGAAATTGAACTTTTTATGTGCGGCGTCGTAATGACGAGGTCGATTTGTATAAAAAACAATAGACTCCGCAACGAATATGAGTTTTTTACGAAAGTTACGACCGATTGAATTTTTACGTGTGTCTGTTTTCGACTTTGAACCAAAAGTCAAGCAAGCTTGCAATTATACTGAAAACTTGATACGGCGTCGTAATGACGATGTCGAGTTGTATAAAAACAATAGACTCCGCAACGAATATGAGTTTTTTAAAAAAGTTACGGCCGATTGAATTTTTACGTAGTACAGTTTTCGACTTTGAACAAAAAGTCAAGCAAGCTTGCAATTATACTGAAAACTTGATACGGCGCCGTAATGACGATGTCAAGTTGTATAAAAAACAATAGATTTCGCAACGAATATGAGTTTTTTACAAAAGTTACGGCCGATTGAATTTTTACGTAGTACAGTTTTCGACTTTGAACAAAAAGTCAAGCAAGCTTGCAATTATACTGAAAACTTGCAATTATACTGAAAACTTGATACGGCGCCGTAATGACGATGTCGAGTTGTATAAAAACAATAGACTCCGCAACGAATATGAGTTTTTTAAAAAAGTTACGGCCGATTGAATTTTTACGTAGTACAGTTTTCGACTTTGAACCAAAAGTCAAGCAAGCTTGCAATTATACTGAAAACTTGATACGGCATCGTAATGACGATGTTGAGTTGTATAAAAAACAATAGACTTCGCAACGAATATGAGTTTTTTACAAAAGTTACGGCCGATTGAATTTTTACGTAGTACAGTTTTCGACTTTGAACAAAAAGTCAAGCAAGCCTGCAATTATACTGAAAACTTGATACGGCGTCGTAATAACGATGTCGAGTTGTATAAAAAACAATAGACTTCGCAACGAATATGAGTTTTTTACAAAAGTTACGGCCGATTGAATTTTTACGTAGTACAGTTTTCGACTTTGAACAAAAAGTCAAGCAAGCTTGCAATTATACTGAAAACTTGATACGGCATCGTAATGACGATGTCGAGTTGTATAAAAAACAATAGACTTCGCAACGAATATGAGTTTTTTACAAAAGTTACGGCCGATTGAATTTTTACGTAGTACAGTTTTCGACTTTGAACAAAAAGTCAAGCAAGCTTGCAATTATACTTAAAACTTGATACGGCGTCGTAATGACGAGGTCGATTTGTATACAAAACAATAGATTCCGCAACGAAATTGAGTTTTTTACAAAATTTACGGCCGATTGAATTTTTACGTGTGTCAGTTTTCGACTTGGAACAAAAAGTCAAGCAAGCTTGCAATTATACTGAAAATTTGATACAGCGTCGTAATGACGAGGTCAATTTGTATAAAAAACAAAAGACTCCGCAACGAAATTGAGTTTTTTACAAAAGTAACGGCCGATTAAATGTTTACGTAGTTCAGTTTTCGAATTTGAACAAAAAATCAAGCAAGCTTGCAATTTCTCTTGAAACTTGATACGGCGTCGAAATGACGAGGTCAATTTATATAAAAAAACAATAGACTCCGCAACGAAATTAAGCTTTTTACAAAAGTTAGGGCCGATTGAATTATTACGTAGGTCAGTTTCCGACTTGAAACAAAAAGTCAAGCAAGCTTGCAATTTCTCTTGAAACTTGATACGGCGTCGAAATGACGAGGTCAATTTATATAAAAAACAATAGACTCCGCAACGAAATTAGGCTTTTTACAAAAGTTAGGGCCGATTGAATTATTACGTAGGTCAGTTTCCGACTTGAAACAAAAAGTCAAGCAAGCTTGCAATTTCACTTGAAACTTGATACGGCGTCGAAATGACAGGGTAGAGTTGTATAAAAAAACAATATATTCCGCAACGAAATTGAACTTTTTACTAAAGTACGGACGGTTGAATTTTTCCGTAGGTTAGTTTCCTCGCTTGACCCGGGCGGCACGATTTAGGGGGTTGCAGTTTCAACTTTTGAATAAAAATGTAGCAACTAGTGAGCTTACAGATCACTACTCTGGCTGACTGCTGGGGATTGTCACAAACTCCTTCTTCCTGGTGGACGCTCGGACCGGGCACACGTCTCTTGACGTGTGTTCCCCACTGTGTATACTTAACATTAAATAAAACACACTGGCCAGTGACTCCATCTTTCATTCCTCGACACTCACTCCTGCACTGAAACATCGGACCAACAATCATGAGGCAACTACGCGGTCCCCATAAAAAAATAAGAGAGTATTAAAAAAAACAAGATAGAGCAGTCCCTTATTCTATTAAAAATGTGTTTATTAAATGTTTATAAACCGTATAGGACGGTGTCTTCTGACTTTGTATAGAAAGTAGATAATTATTATTGAATGAATTTACATATTAGATATATGCAAAATATCAGTAAATTAATGTATTTACTAATAAATAATGGAAATTTAATGATCTACAATGTTTATTTAGATGTCAACATCGTTGGTGCCATAGATAACGACAGTGTGCTGTAGTAGATAATCTACCCACAGCACCCCCAGATATCATACCCACGAGCCGCCACTGGATAACGAGATAATCTTGAAAATCAATCTTTGTGCCCTTGAATAACTTCCAAAGCAGTCAACTGATTTGATCCGATTTTTCAGAAAACTTTCAGAACACCAAAATAAAGGTGTATGTAAAAATTAGAGCTTCTAGGCTTAAATTCCGAGGTGAAACCCTAATTTCATAATTATTTATTAAACATTTCATTTCAAGTGCCACCAAAAGAATAGTATAATACTCAAAAACAAATCATAATTTCATAATAATTTATTAAACATTTCATTGTCATATTGTCAGTGTAAAAATACATAGATGATGATAAATCTTTTGGAATAGATGTTTATCATATTCATTAAATGATTTAATTTATATAATCAAAATCTTGAAATTAAAAAAATACAGCATATTTATATATATATATATATATATATATATATAAATAGTCTTTTTTATAATATTCATATCTTTAATAATCTCAGTCAATATTATAAATGTGTATTTTATGTTTAAATAAAAAAATTATAATAATAAACATATAAAACTTTTATATTTTTAGAAATAATAAATGGTAAGCTTATAAATATGTTGATGGTGCTTTGGCAAGCTAATAAAAACATTTCAAATCTTCATGGTGAATGTTCGGGTATCTACATTATTATAAAACAAAGACGTAAAATGTTTATATTCAATATAGTATTGCTAAAGCACCAAGATTGATAATGCATACAATACAACTTATGGTATTCATCAGAGTGGAAATTTATTACATGTAGAGAAATAAAACACAAACTCATCTGTTTTACCTACAAGTCTTTTGTTCAATTGAATATTCAAAGAAGTCCCATGGGATTAACTTTCAATATGCTTAATTAAATATTTGTCAAATAATGATACTAATCATTTTTACTCCAAAGTTTCCTATTGACCTTCGCTATCACTATCACTTTTATCTAAAAAAAAAATTATATAATATATTAGTATTTGATTACTAACTATACATAATACATATGTTTTTTATCAAGGCCAAACCTTTCTTTCCTGGATATGCGTGCCTCTTCAATCTGTCGTAAAGATCTTCTTTTGTCCCATAAATACTAGCATTGGATCTTGCTAAACTGTTCATTTTACCATTAAGACCATTATGTAAACTTTCCTTCATATATGTTTCATTATAAAAATTTGGCATTTCCCATCCATCCTCTTCATCATCATAATAATGAGCATAAGTAGAATGGTGTGACGGCGCAATGGATTCTGCATATGGAGTATGGGCTCCATAATAAAAGTTAACTTGTGAACCATTTTGGTCAATAGCTGGAGTCATTGTTTTTTTTGGTTCCTTTTTGCGGTTTGATCTTTAAAAAATATAATGGAGAGGTTTGAGAATAATTATTTTTCTGGTCATAAATGTATGTACGTTTTTTATATTTACCTAACGCATATCATCCACACAAGTAAGACTAAAAGAATTATAAATATGACACCTCCGGCGATGCCTCCGGCAATATAAGCAAATTCTGATTTTTCAGTACAATGTCGACCTGTAAAACTACCAATGCATCGACAGGTAGGTTGTCCTCTAAGATCCTTGACACACTGTCCTTCGTTTTCACAATAGCCTAGGCATACATCTACAAAGGAAATAATTAATTAATAAATAGTTGTACAAGTTAACTGATCTATATAAATTTATCCAATGCTACGAAGGCATCATTTTTATTCATATGATTTTTTTAAGATACATGATGATGAACTCAACATAGAGTAACATTCCAAAGTTACTTTTTCTACATAATTGTGTTATTTATTCAAAATTACTATGAATGGTTTCTTGTTAACTATAAGTAATAAAATAACCAGTTGGATCTGATGACAACATGATATATAGTGTTTTATAACTATCATAGTGTTGGAGATTCATATGGGAGATATAAAAAAAATCAGTTCACCTATACACATTTTTCCAGTGCCATTAAAGCCAGGCTTACATTGACACTTGAATTCACCAGTTTCTGGTAGAAGTAAACAGTATGCATTTGTATCACAGTGCATTTCAGGCCCTTCCATTTCACAGGGATTACTACATTCTAATGCTGAGACCTGTAATAAATCATGATTTGAATAGTGATCCAAAATTCTTATATATAAAGTAATAAAAATGTGTGTAGTATTAAAAATTACAAGAATCCTTTAAAAATCGCTAGATATTTATTTTAATGCAAACTAAATACATACATCAAATTCATTTAAAAAAAATTCTTAAATTTGTATTTGTACTGTATTTATATATGTACTTTTTATGTTTTCTTAGCTGATTTTAATATATATATATATAAATATCTATGTATTTGTAGATAACTTATAATAATAATACATATTGTATTTACAACTTACAGAAGAGGGACCTTTGGTGCTTGTGTTTGGTGGACATGGAAGACAGCTTGTTTGTTGGGAATCTGGTTGGTAAGTACCTTTTTTACATCCAATGCAAGTATTAATGGTCCCATTTAAGTATGATCCTGTTTAATTTTTTTTTCATAAATAACAATCTAAATAATGATTTTCACACATTGATTGATTAGAAATACAAAAGTACCTGGTTTACATATAGGTAGAGTACACTGATCGGGACTAGTAGCTCCTCGAGCAGAAGTGGTTGTACCAGATGGACATGGTGTGCATAATGCTCTTGCTCCAGCAGATCTGAGTGTTCCACGGGGACAAGATTCGCACTCTCCACTGTTTCCAAGCTGCATTCCTACACAAATTTGAGGTAATTTGTTTACACTTAAATTACTTACTTGTCACTGCCACTTTGCAATATGTAAACGAATTATAATTTACCTGGAGGACACTCATCTCGACATTCTTGAATCGAAACAGCTTCCTGATTTCGAGTGGTCTGACCTCGAGGACATGGAATACAAGTGAAAGCTCCTTCATTTGACTGATATGATCCGTATCCACAAGGCCTACATAAACCAGCCTCGGCATCATAGTATTTTCCAGCAGGACAGCGTTCTATAAAAATATTGAGGAGTCAACAATAAATTTTAGATAAGTGTTGTTTTTTATAAGTGGTGCAAAAAACTTTACCTTTACAATCAGCTGCACTTCTAGCACCTGTAGCACTAGTAACACCTGGCTGACCAGCAATAATAGGACATGATGAGCATTGAAGTTGACCAGCTTCTGATTGATATGTGCCCAAAGAACACTTCTGACAACTGGCACTATCAGAATCATAATACGTTCCCACTGAACATGGAACTGTAAACAATTTAAATATTTTTAAATAGTACAAATGTTGAAAGATTTTTAGGCATATTCATTGCTGTAATGATAAATACAAACAACAGGCTTGCTAAAAAAACAATCGAACTAATCTTCCAAATAATTTTTTTAAACTAATTCTATCCAAATCTTTCTCAGTTTCTCGTCTCAGTTTATTTATTTATACGCCCCTAGGGTCTTTTTAGAAGATGTGATATGAATATAAGAATACATATATATGTACTAACCACAATCAGGTGCCATTACGACTTGACCAATAGGACAGGCATAATCAGAAATAAGTTCTAGAGAAGCTGGATCAGGAACAGTATTGGGTAATATATCCCGGACATCAAACTGATCTTCCTCCAAAATAAGTTTTTGCAACAATTTCTGTACAGTTGATCTTTCATTGGTTGCAGAGTGAACAACTGGATCGCTGAAATGGCATTTATATTTATAAAGATATCCTAATTATTTACTATGAACAATAAGGTGTATTTAGTAAAATACATGAAGATGTGCTATCAGAGACATGTTATCTCTGGGTGCTATACACTAAAAATGTACATACATAATCTATGCAAATAAGAAAACATAAATTTCAATATTTTTGTACATAATTATATGTAAAATTCAGAGTTGCCGTGGCACAAAGTAATAAATATTATTGACAACTGAGCTAGAAGTTCAAGTTCGCTCCCCCACAAAAACAAGATTATCCATTTTTGTCACTTGGTAGATCTAGGCTAACTAACTTGAGAATTATTGATCCATTTTTGTGTAATCCATTGATCTGTACTATAATGATTGCACAAAAATGCAGCACTTGCTGACATTTGACTCTAGAGTTAGATAATTCACTGTCGGTAAAAACCGAATGTGGTGAAGGGGTAACAAACATGAACAGTGAAACTTATAAAATTTAGTCACAAGCATAATATCCTTGTAATGATTGTCAAAAGCAACATTATAAGTATTTTCATATGTATAAAGTTTATATAAATATGCATATTATGTATGTGCATGTTTTAATATTAGTCAAATTATTGTATAATATACATGTGTATCATATATCGTATAAGTTCAGGTGTGCCAGATTACTTACTTTATAGATGGGAAAGATATTTGAACATTGTAGGTATCACTCGTTTGCCTGCCTTCGCGACTATTCTTCCTATTGGAAAGTAGAAGAATTGAAATATCATGCAATATTAATTAGAAGTTTACAAACCAATACCATGAGTATGAAATAATATTATGTATAACTAGTAGGTGCACTAATTATTATCTGTGGTTTTAAGTTTGTGAACATTTATAAAAACATGCGTTTCAGCTATAGTGTAGAAAATACATACAATTTACAGTGAAACCTCCTTTTTTACGTTTCATTCAAATTTGCATTGTTATTGGTGGGTACCGAGACCCATCCTTACTAATGCTCTCACGTTTTTACGTTTTTTTCGCACAATTTATTTATTTTTTTACCAAATCGAAATTATTTTATTTTATAGATGTATTTATTTCAGTAAATCATTATTATTTATTGTATTAAAGTACACTGCGAACTTATATGGGAAGATAGTTCAAACTCTCAGAAAATCAATCACCCATCTTTTTATATGTATTGATATATTTTTTTAATTTTCTATAGCTTTTTTTGAAAAAATGCCTTTATTCCTTTATTTTATTGGTTAATTATTATATTTGTTGTATCAAACTGCCACATAAATTTTTTTTTTACAAAGATACTTTTTTTTATAAAAAAAACATCTTTTTTTCAACAAACAACATATAATTTTGGATCTCAACTAACCCCAATTAGCTTTTTTTTAATAATAGTTATAGGAGAATCGTTTTATAAGCATTTATGACCATTAAAGTAAAAAAAAAACATGTTTTATTATGTCGTCTTAAATCCCCATTCTGTCCCAATGTACGGCCCCTTCAAAAATGAGGTTCAACTGTAATTGTATACATATGAAAAAGAAAATTATAATCCTTTTTAGTTTTTCTGACTTACTCTTCAATAGGGATGAGGGCATCAAGTACATATATTCCACCATCCTTTTCAGTTTTAGATGAAGAATCTCTGACTGTTCTAACATTAGATCGATGATCACACTTAACATTGATTTCAAGCTCTCTACACTCTCGAGTACCTTAAGATAATTAAAGTCAATATAATAATTGAAAATTCTATTTAACTTGTAAATTATATGTATATAATGATTTACCATCTGCAAAATATGAACAAAAGTTCCAATCCCTATTCAATTGGTTTACGGCATTCCTCACTTTTTGCCTCAGTACTGATTGTCCAGCCTCATTACATAATACAGAACTGGGAAACAACATGGACACTTTAAACACACGCTGAGCAGGAGTTGCCACTAAAAAAATTCAAGTTGTTTATAAGAGCGATAATTCAATTACTGTATTATTATCTAATCATTCTTACTGGAACATGCAGGATAAATCATTGGAACAGATGGGTTTTCTGTTGGTCTCCAAAAACCTTCAGCACCACAAGTATAAAATGGTGGAACTTTTTCAGAAAATCGTAGTCCCGGATTACATGCAATTTCACATACTTTGAACTGGCCACCAGCACCCCAATCTCTACACACTTGGGTTCCTCCAATTGGATTTGTTAGAGGTGGACAAAATTCAGCTGAAATGGTTGGATCATATTGATACATATATATAATGATAGATTATGTACTTAATATATTTTATATAACTTATATTTATTATATATTTTTCAAAGGCCCGGTGGTTAATGTAACAGATCATGAGTGAAGACTCCCAGGCACAGCGCCCGGCGTCAAAAACAGTGTCCAATGGAATCTCTTGGTAGATCTACTAGATCTGAAGGACTCATTTCTTTGAGGCCTGAGAAACCACCACTACTATATTCTCCCGTAAAAGCTAAGATGGCCTGTCCAACCCCTTACAAAGCGACTCCCATCAATAGGGAAAGCGTCACAATATTTATTTATTTCAAAATTTTGCTTTTTTATAAAAAATAAAATATACTTACATAGTACAGTAACCTTGAATGAACAAGGCGCAGAATTTCCTACTTGATCCATTGCAATATATGAAATATCATATGCCCCCCATAATAATGTTTGACCGGGGAAATATCCTGATTTTTCTTGGACTTTTACAACTCCCACATTATCTTTGAATCGTGGTTCATCCCAATTCACTACTGCTGATCCATTCTTTGCAATCACCCACAAATCTCCAGGACAATGTTCTATTACAGGTGGTTCCTAAAAATAATTGTTTCATAAAATTCATTGAACACGATGAGTACTACATGATGAAACACATATGTATGTAGTTAAATTAAATTCTAAAAAAAGTTTCTCTGAACCAACAACAAAACATCATTCAAATCAAAAACAGTTTACATACTTTATCACTCTGAAGTTGTTGACATTTGTTTCCAAAATAACCAATGGGGCAAATACGCTGTCCACATTGTGATGGAACAGATCGTTCAACTCCTCCAACTATATCTTCATATCCAGCCCAAGTTGAAATCAAGCCATTGTATAATACAGGCTCAGTTCTGCAGTCTCGTACTTGTTTTTGTATCTCGTTTGTAACATCGAGAGCACGATTCCATACTTGAACCTTTGTAAGATGACCTTGGAATCCAGATTCTGTGTAAGCTTTTGGATTATCAGATTGAGGTTTTCCTAGGGTAATCCATGCACTAAGAAAGAAAATCGATTAGTTTTACTATCTGAGCCATATTTTCACATTTCATTCCATACTTTTTTGGAAGTTTACGACCACTTCCATATCCTTCAATTTTACTAGAAATTAGCCCTTCTGTAATTAGAACAATTTCTCCTCCATTATCACCATCCCAGACTAATGCAATATGGTGCCATTGACCATCATTTATTGTAGCATATTCTCCAAAACTCAAATAGACATCTTGTAGATCAGAAAATAGAGATACTTGAATTCCATTTGAATGAGCTTGAACTGCTACTCGGCGTCCCAGAGTTACGTGCGGATTACTAAAAAACATTTTTTCAGTGTTATATGTGTTTCGATACGGGTCGTGCCACGCGTACTGTTGTATCTATATGTCTTCAGTCATTTAATTTAATATGATTTATTTTGTACATTTGGGTCTTTTTTGGCGGAACTGATTGAATAGTGGTGTATTTGAGGAACCAAAATAGAAAAAAAGGAAGAGAATGTCAAAATAGTAACACAAATGGTGCCGGAATAATGCATTGTGCTAGCAAGCAACATCATGTGAGATTATCTTCATAAAAAATTGCCTTTTATCCCCATACTCCACCAGGTGGTAGCGCAACCAGTGGCAGTGACCACTAAGAATATATGAGGTCCTATGGAGCATCCCCCACCTGGTGTTTGTATATTGTATACATTTTCCCTATTTACCATCACTGGTTTTGTTACTATGGTAGGCCACCTGAGTGTTGGAAAGCAATAAGAATGTGTATCATTTATGGTGAATCTGTATTAGAAGATGGAACAAATTTTCACTAGTGAAAGTAAATTTATAAAAGTTAGTTAACATAATATATTATATTTTATATCTAAGTATATTGTTTTTTTTATTTATAATGATATACATGACCAAACCTGGAAAACATATTTTCTATGTAGAAATCATGTGATTAACCGAAATATACCTTAAGTAGTGAAAATATATTAAATATATATCACTGTTAATACAGATTCCACATATGTACATAAATAAACAATTACATAGTTTTTGAGTTTGTTTACTTACTTTACGACATAAAATGTGAAGAAAGTTCCACCTTCATCCTGTTGAGTAAATTGTACCCACATAGCAATTGTTAAGCTATGAGTTTCGCCAGTATAAAAAGGTATTATTTGAGCTGCAGTTGATCTTAATGGATCACTGAAGTATAAGTCATAGTCTACATTTATCGCTGTAACACATCAAAAAAATTAAATATGATTTTTCTTTTTAAAATTGTTAATTATATTAATAATTACTTTTACGACAGTCATCCCCTGTCAGATTGAATGGACACTGACAATAAAATCTGCCTGGTAAATCAATGCATATTGCAGATGGTGGACAAGAGTTTTCTTTACAATCTACAATGTCTTCATCACAGTTTTTGCCCGTAAATCCTGGTGAGCACAAGCATGTATAACCTTCTCCTTCATCAATACATGTTGCCCCATTTTTACAGTCATTTGATTCACACGCATCATACTCGTACTGGCAGCCTATCCCTCTATAATCACTAGAGCATGAACAGTTGACTCCAGAACCAAAGTCTTGACATTTCCCGCTGTGCATACAAGGACTGCCAATACATCTTTCTGGGGCAGTTTCACATTTTTTTCCATCGGTACCACTTGGACAACTAGTAAAAATAAGAGATCGTTTATATAGATCTTTATATTTAGTTAATTAAAAAAAAATACTTACACACAGAAGAAATCTTCAAATAGGTCTATACACTCAGCATCATTTTGACAAGGTTGTAGCATGCATGTTCCAATATCTTTTTCACACTTTGTACCTGACCATCCAGACAAACATGAACACGTAAAACTGCCGATTTCATCTTTACATGTGCCACCATTTAAACAAGGATTACTTTCACAATCATTAATATTGCTTTCGCACAGCTCTCCTGAGAAACCGTCTCGACACATACACATGTATTTATTATCAAGATCAATGCAACGATCAGTTCCAATTGGATTGCAAGGCTCACTCAAACATTCGTCTATTTCAGCTTCACATTGTAACCCAACATATCCTGGTCGACATTTACAAGTAAATCCATCTATCAAGTCTATGCATGATGCTCCATTTTGACAAGGATTTGATGCACAATCATCAACAGTGTGTTGACATTTTTTACCCGTAAATCCGGCTTCACAGTTACACACAAAACCATCAATAATATCAATGCAATTTCCCCCATTTTCACAGGGAGATTGTGAACAATCATTAATGTTGACATCGCATAACTGTCCTTTCCAGCCTGGATTGCAAATGCATTCGTAATTGAACAAATTATCAACACAGATTCCATTTTTGCATGGCTTGCTAGCACAAAGATCTATTTTTTCTTGACATCTTTTTCCTGTAAATCCAGAGGGGCAAGAACAACTAAAGTCTGCTATCAAATCTGTACAGTTCGCAGCAAGCAAACAAGGATTTTCAGCACAGTCATCTATATTTTTTTCACATATTTGGCCTTCCCATCCTGGTAAACATTCACATTTAAAACGCCCTTGTTGTAGAGATATACAAGATGCTCCATTAATACAAGGATTTCCACTAGCAGTACAAGGATCAATCTAAAAATATATTAAAACGGTTAAGTAGTAGTAAGTAAAATACTATGTTTGTTTGTATTTGAAATCATATATGTGTTCTTACGGTGACATCACAATCAATTCCAGTGTATCCGGAACGGCATAGACAAGTGTAATTATTGTATCCTGGTTCATCTTTGCACATAGATCTTTCAGGACATGTATCATTTCGACAATCTGATTTTTCCTCTTGACAGTTGATTCCTGAATATCCTGTTGGACAGGAACACCTATATCCTTGAGGAAGATCAGTGCATGAACCTCCATTATAACATGGTTGACTGGCACATTCATCCATATCAATTTCACATCTTCTTCCAGAAAAACCAGCAGGACAATAACATTGAATATCGTGTCCTTTTGGAACACATAAACCTCCATGTTGACAAATATTGCTGGAACATTCCACCAGAATGCATTCATCAACACCAGATGCACCGACTGAGGAAGTTTTCATGTTTGATGGACACTCAATGCAAGTAGTCTGACCAATAATATTCTGGTAGAAATTTCTAGGGCATGGTGAACATGGCGCAAGACCTGTAGGTGAATATGTCCCTAATGGGCATTTGGCTCTGCATTTGTCTCTTCCTGGTGCTGATGGTTGATATGTAAATGTATTTGCAGGACAAGCTTGACAATCTTTGAAACCACCAGTGGGAGGTTCAGCACTATAACTGTTTCTCGGACATTCTAAACAAGGCACCAATCCTGTAGGAGAATATGTACCGTAGCCGCAAACAGGTATACATTGTTCAAGATTTTTGGATCCTTCTTCGCGTGTAAAAGTACCTTGAGGGCACTTAATACAGGATTCTTTACGAGCCTCATTTTGATAAGTACCTAATGGACACACCGTGCATGTTTTTTGATTTTCTCCAGCAAATGTACCTGCCGGACAATGTACTAAAAAAAAGTTTTTTTTTTTAAAATAACAAGATAAAAATATGAATTTTTAAATTATAAAACTCACAGCATCTAGGCACATCATTTGTATCCATATTTAACACTTCTCCAATCCCACAGGTAAATCCACGTGTGACAGCACTTTTTATAGCCCGCAAGGGTGGACATTGATTACCAATATTGGATACATTTAATAAAGGCTCAATTGGTATACTAGCATATGGGACAGAGAGATCAAATATGAGATTGAGCGTGGATCCACAAAGATCATACAACTGAGGTTGTTTAATAATTGGAACTATTTCCAATATGAAATCCATTTTAACTAAATTTTCATCAGAAAGTGATGGATTTACTTTAACAAAGGTGACATTGATATTAATATTGATGGCTGAGCAGCGTTGACTCAATCTTTCATTAAGAACACTATCATATTGTGATATCAAGTCTCTATATTGAGAAAGACAGCTATTTGAAACAGCACCCAAAGCACGATATTGTACACCAGCAACTACATGATATGCTGCTTGTTGCGTATCTAGAATAAAATATGCAAATAAATCCTTTTATTAATATCTAAATACATATGTATACATATTGTCGGCTAAGTAGAACAAAACCATTACTGAAAAAATACTTTTTTATGGGCTATCAAACTGCATTTTACTTTTTAGATTAAAATTGTATTCGAATATCGTACATAGAATAAAGTCTGTTAAAATGGCTATCTTGTAAAATGGGTGTTTGCAGTTACGGTTTTGTTCTATGTAGCCGATGAGATATTGTTTTACATTAACTGAAATATGAATGTATTTATTTCAAGGTACTTACTTTCTGACACACAATCAGGTACTATTGATGTAGGTGTCCATGCTCTTTTACTTTCACAAGAAAACGTTTTAACAGGTTCTCCATCGGTGAATCGGTACCCAGGATTACAGGTGGCAATACATTGTATCCCTCTGTCTCCTGGCAAACAGTTTATGGCTCCATAAACAGGTGATGGCAACTCCCAATCTACACAAGGAGTAGCTTGTACAGAAACCTGTTGGAATTTTAATTGCAATCGCATATTAATATAAGAAAATCATGAACATTACTAAATTAATTTTTTATCATTACTTACTTGGAAATTACACTCGGCTTTATTTCCATATTTGTCTGAAGCTATAACCGTAACATTCTCGAAACCTCGAATAGGAATGATTGCTTTATCTGGCACAAATTTAAGGTAAACTTCCCCAGATGCGTCAGTTGCGTTTATTCTCTTTCTTGTCTCATTGAAGTTGACAGAATAACTATCTTGCTTATCGACTAACTCAATAACATAACTCTGTGGACAGCTGAGCTTAGGGGGGGTGTTATCGGGAACAGTAATATTCACTTCGCAAATAGCAACGTTTCCATCGTAATCAAATGCCACATATTTTACAACCATATTATTAAATATTTGTATTGGTGTTTTAAAATGCTGTGGAGTAATTTCTAAGCGTGCAATAGATCCAGAATTATCAACAGCTGTTGGTTCTGTAAAATTAATGGGTAGAAATCCTCCATTTTCATCAGTTTGAACTTCCAGTGGTTGTTGAGGACAGTTTTGAAAAACTGGCGGTTCATTATCTAAATTGTTAAAGTTTATTAATAACATTATACCGATGATTGATATTAAGAACATATAGTGTGACACCTACCAACACATGGTGAATATCCATAATCATATCCTAATAGTGGTTCAACGGCAGGTTCATCACAACCCATGAGTTCTACTTTCAAACAAGCGTTATCCATAAAACTAATTATTCCCAAAATAACATATCTTGCTTGAACATATTTAGGAAGGGTAATCATAGCTAATTCCCCATAGTTGCCTGGATCACGCATGGTTAAATTAAAATTTGGAAAATAAACAACATAATTCTCATTTTCTGCTTGCTTGTAGAAAAATCGTATTTCTGTAGGTCTTCCAACAATATCAGATGTTACAACACCTTTTACCAATATTGCTTTTACTCTATAAACTTTTCCTAAATCAATACTGACATAGGTAAATGCTTCTTGTTTTCCACACCAACCAGTAACTGAATTTAACCGAATATTTTTGGCCTCATAATTGGGACGTTCAGAAGTTGCATTTATTGCAGAATCAGGAATTTTTCCTGAAGCTAGACCTAAAGGTCGAATAACTTTGCATTCGGGTTCTCGAACACAAGTGATAGGTCTAGGATTTATCAAAATATATCCAGGTCTTGAGCATCCAAAGATTACTTCAGATCCCTGTTCATAGCTTCTGGAAATTTGAACCCCATCAGCTGGACGACCTGGATCTTCACATACTGGTCCTTCACATCTCAAATCACCAAAATCCCATATTCCATTTCCTTGGCATCTATAAAGAAAAATAGTTAATAATCTGCTCAATCATATATGTATTGAAGTATTGTTTAACTTACCTGACTACATTATCATGTTTACTTGTTTGTCCAGCTAACTTAAATGTGTTTTGGCAACCGAAGAAGAATGAGCTCTGATATTTAGTATCCATATATTGGCCATATTCTGCTCCGGGAGTTGGTTGAGGAATACCACAATCTTTTCTTGGACAACCAGGTTGTAAGCCAGACAGCCAATAATCTGGCAACCCCTATAAATTGTATTACAAAATATATTTTTATTTTGGTGTAATTTTTTTCAGTTTGGGCCATATACACTCACAGGCTTGGGATCATAAACACATTCTCTATAACTAGCTGATGCAGTGTTTCGTAGGTAACGTCCAGGATTTTTACATGTAATGCTTACATTGGATTTAAAAGGTACCAAAACATTATCTGAATCAGCCCTTAAAATACTCAATCCATCATTTTTGTCATCAGAAAGTGTCACGCATTGAGCATCTAAAATATTTAAAATTTATGTATTTATCGCGTGTTAAATGTATTTATCCCCGAAAAATACTTACACTGGCATTCGGGTATGCTTCCATTCCAGCTTCCTGCTGAAGTACACATTAGTACTGAAGGCCCTGACATAACGTAACCAAAATCACATTGAAACTTTATTATATCGCCAAAGTGATAAATTGGGTTTGTAGATAATAATTTTCCGTTTGCAGGACTTGATATATCAGGACACATTACCGGTACACAAGTTTTATTTTTTTGATAGGTGTCACCATCTCTATCACCTGTTTCACTAG
Organism: Agraylea sexmaculata; assembly: GCA_022606485.1. Lineage (NCBI taxonomy): Eukaryota > Metazoa > Arthropoda > Insecta > Trichoptera > Hydroptilidae > Agraylea > Agraylea sexmaculata. Next base: position 22,210 of record JAGTTH010002672.1, read on the forward strand.
ATTCGATTATGTAACCGGCAGTACCATTACTGGTATAAAGTTCATATCCTGAATTACATGCACAAGAAAAGCTTCCTGGGCTATAACATAATATAAATTATATATTAATTCATTTGAATATTCGTATACACCTACATACATATTTTTAATCGTAAGATCAACAAAAAAATTACCTGTTTATACATTTTTGTTGGCATCCCCCATTCCTCACAGCACATTCATTGACATCTAAGCACTCCAAGCGTATACATCCCATTACTTCTAACTTCAAGCAAGGGGCACCCATGTAATCTTGGATTTTAAATTTAATGTACCTGGCTTCAATAGGCATTGGTAAATTCAAAACAGATAAAGTTGGTTCTAATATTCGAAATTCTACTGCAGTTCCATCAGGATTTGTATAATCTTTAAACACATCAGTGAGTTCATTTGTGTACTACAAAAGAAAAGGACAAAATATGGTGAATTTCAAAGATTTTCTTCAAATAAAGTGAATTCCTACCTGTATGCGAACTGCAGATGTAAATGAAATCCCATTAGATCTCATAATACTCATTGTGCGAAAACCTCGAATAATTGTAGGTGCTTTAAAATCCAAAACAACCCAATTGGATCCAGGTTCAAGACTATTACCACACCATCCACTACCACTATTTAAACGCACCCCCTAAAAAATATAATGGGTTTTAAACTGTATGCAATGTATACTTTTTCATATTTAATTGAAAGAATAAAGATAAATTATGAGACTTACACTCTTAAGATAACCAGGTTCTGATGCAGAGACTGTAATAGCTTCATCAGGAATACCTCCACTTATCAGACCAAGATCTCCAACAGGTTTACATTCTAAACTTGGTATAAATCCATTTCGACATGTACAAGTAAATCCTCCAGCTACATTTGTGCATTCCGTAGATGATATATCACATTGACTACTAGTACATTCATTGATATCTATAATTTAAAATTTGAATATGTATTTATAATATTGAACAATATTTTTGAGAATGTAAGTACACATGTGCATAGATTGAGATTAATTTTTTATCATGTAATTACATTGTAATATGGATAAAATAAATCTCATACATATGTATATCAATCACCATACTGACCTTCGCATCTTGGAGGCTCATCAAATTGTTGATTAGCTCCACATTTCAATAAACTGGATCCTATTAGTTTGTAACCCTTATGGCATTGAACTTGCAATTCATCTCCGTATAAAAACTTTTTGGATGACTCATTGATAAACCCATTTTTCACAGTGGGAAATTTTGAACATACTGCTCTTGTACAGATAGGAATTTCACCCGACCATGTTCCATTACTCATACATAAAAGAACTGGTCTACCAGATCTAATGTAGCCAGGTTCGCATTCATATCTTACAATAGTTCCATAGCTCCGGCCACCACCATTAAGTATGGAAATATTGGCATGTGGAACATCAGGCAAAGGAGAACATTGTGATGCTGTGAATAATATAAATTATTAAAAGCTCCGCATGAATAATTGTAATCATTTCAAACCTAAACAAGAAGGCTGACGTTCCCAGCGACCATCTGCAAGGCAGGATATTTTCTCAACAGGTAATCCTGAAGGGAAAGCAAACCCTGCATAGCATTGGTAAGTAGCAACACCTCGGTAGGTTACATTGGTCGATCCAATAGAAAAACCATTGTCAATTTGTGGGACTGGACCACAATAGACCTCTGAAATTAAAAATATTTTTTAAAAGTTGAATTATACTAAATTTGAAAATCATTAATAATTAAATAGTTAAAATTATTAACACAAGAAACAGTAATTCACCTTGACATTTAGGTATGTATGTAACAGACCAATTTCCACCTTGAAGACATTGCGTTACAATCTTTGATTTGCCAGTAGCAAACTCTTGTCCCATAGCACATGTGAATGTAACTACAGTTCCAAATGATGTGTCTCTATTTGATGCTAGAGCTCCGATTCCAGGGCGTAGAGATGGACAGTCTAAAAGAAATCATAAAAATATATTTTGTCTCTATTATCAGACTGAAGAAAAAGAGTAAGAAAATCATTCATACCAGCTGAAAATATTGCTTTCCATCCAATTTCATTATGAAGTGCATCTGAAACAAAGCGTAAGAGCATTTCTCCACTTGATGCAGTTAAAGTTATTTTTGGCTTGGTTATAAATCCATTATCAGAGTGTAATCGAAGACCACTGGTATTTGATCCATCAAACACTTGAACTGTATCTGATGAGTGAATATTAAAATCATCAAATTTTAGAGAAATCGGTCCCTTATTTGGATTTTTGATTCTGTAAAGACATTCTTGATTGTTTGGATATTGACTGAGGCTGAAAGCTGGTGATGTCAATGTTCCATTCAAAGATGATATTGTTGCGCGACAACCTTGCAAATATTTTATTTTAAATCCTTTCTTTGATTCTCCAAGACTAGTTTTGAAATAAACATATAAATTATTTGATGTTGAAATAATTACTCTTGGATTATCTTCAATTGATCCAGTAAGTCTAGCCAAAACTGGACTTGAAGGTAAAGGACCATCTCTTATCAGAAGAAAATCCCTATCGATTCCTAGGTCTAATTCTTCAATTTCAAGAGTAATTATTTTACCAGCTTGAGCTTCAATAATATAAAGACATTCTAAGCCACCAGGATAATTATTTGGATATGATGGAGAGAGTAAATCTTGGCCTTGTGGGGTAGCACGTAAAGTTCCACCACAATTTGATAGTTCTGTTTTCCACGAGGCTCTGAATCCTTTTCGTTCAACAGATCCGTCACTTGTGAATTTAATGATCATAAAATTTGAAGCAGAAACAAACAATTTATTTGCTAATTCTTGTTTGCCAGAGAGAGTAGCAAGATTCACAGCTTTATCATCAGTTCTTCCACCGACAAGTATTTGTACAGTATCAAAAGTTTTTTCTGTTTCAAAGTCTTGAAACTGCAACAGTATATTATGTCCTTGTGGTCCTTCTAAAGTCCATTTACAATCACTAAGAGTGGGATATTTGTGAGGATATGATGGACTCTCTACAACATCGCCACTACTCGCCATGTAATAGTGACAATTAGATGGGCAGTCGATTTCATCTGAAGAATCACCGCAATCATTTTGTTTATCACATTTGAATGCTGAATTGATGCATTTTCCATTTGAACAGTGAAAAGAACCTAATGTTTATTTTTAAAAAAAATCGTATTTTATTATAATATTATTTATCAGTAAACAAATTATAAATACCAACCTTGGGGACAAGCTCTAGCCCTGCACATAAATGGTAGTAAAGATTCACATGTGGTAAGTTCCCAGAATTGCTTCCCTTTATGAAGTATCATATCTACACACTCTCCTGCTTTTGGATCTGGCTGCTGCAAATCCCAAAAGCCTGCATATTGAGATACCAGTGTACCGGCAGCTGACTCCAGAGTATTAGTACGCAAATCGTCTACTGTGGCCAGGCCTAACCAGTAGTGTTCATTATTGTCTATCATCTGAGCAGTTATATTGTTTTCATCAAAAGATTCCACAACCATCAACTCGCTCCCATACCTATAAAACATTCATTTATCAAATCAAACTACTCCTAGGTAATAATTATAAAATTTGTCTGAACATTACCTGCGACATATCTCAGCTGCTTTTTCCCAAGAATGTTTGATATTGAAAAACTTATAACAAAAAAGTCCCCGTAATTGCCAACCTAGAATATTGATCGAAAAATAATTTAAGTCTCTAATAATTCAATTTGGCAATTATTTAATTAAAGTCGACAATATATTAAAATAATTAATATTTTTTTTTAAATATTGTTTGTATTTTTGTGTGTATTTTTATTACTTATGTCTCCGCCCGATTTCATTATTGAAACATTATGCCCAATATTTTAATGTAAAATTACATTATGTATGGATTCAAATAAAATAAATAGATAAATTGATATTCTATACATATAAGTAAACTAAAAAATATATAAGTGTTGGATCCTTTCATAAGAAAATATCGTAATCAATCCATTCATTTAGTAGGCAAATTGTTTAATGGACTAAATTTATATATGATATGGAAAATCTTAATCAATGATATTAATTATACGATCATTGGACGATTGGACGATCAATAGAGCACACGCAAGTAGGTAAATAATTAACTGAACAATTAGATTCAAGCCAATATTACTGGAATAGAAATAAATATGAGCTCTGAACATCCGAAACAATTGTGCGCAGATTGGAATAATCTAAGATTTAATATATTTATAGAGAGATAGAATTAAGTAATATTTATATACCTTTATATAATTTACACAAGCTAAAACTTGTTATTTCACAAACTCGTCTATTATTTATGTACATGGAAAAAAATGACAAAAAAACTATTGACCAACGATTTCAATTTATTAAAAAAGTAGTACAAAGTAAAATGTTAAGGGCCGATTTCTTCAACGCGTGTTAAATCGTGTGCTACGTGGCAACAGATTATACGAATCTCGTGTCATATACAAATTTTCCGTTTCTTGAAACCTTGTTAAAGTTATAGTCGGATCGCGGAAAAATAAGTGTGAGAAACTCTATTATAAGGAACCTGACCACTTAGAGTTGGGCAGTGCACCCTCTTGGTTGGGTGTTTTTATAAATATAAAAACTATAAAAATAACCTGCTAATACAATAATTTTAATTGTAATTAAAAAAATATTAATGAATTATGAATAATTGATTGAGAATCTATTTGGTAAGTAGGTAAACGCATTTAATGATATAGAGAATATTATCGGTCAGTTAATTGATGATATAACTAATGGAATAAAATCAATGAGTCAATTAACACAAAAACACATCTTCAAATCAACAATTAACAAGGAGAGAATATTCTTGAAATATTAGTGTTTCTTTATTGTAATATATTATTGAATATTTTGGTGCAAACATACTCGTATATATGGATTCGGCTTTCATTCAATGTACACATTAGCTTTTATATATTCCGACGCAATTTGGGTTGTTGATTTCGAGTAAAATTGCATATTTAATTGAAAACCGTATTTTTTGTGGATATGTATGTTTCTGTGTGGATTGCCCATTGAAATGAAGATAGTCGTCAGTATTGAATACAATATGTTAGAGTAGGTGATAATATTATTAGAGTGATACTAAGTAGATTTGTGTGTCGTAGATGAATGTATGTATGTGTGATAGTAATTATAATAGAGTTCCTTTATAAGCCAACACTTGCTCCCACGTGCTTGCTCAAACAATTGCAACTAAAAAGTAGCATTTGACTCACACGATAGTTACAATCGCATTATCTCACAGATGCCTCCTCCACATTACAACATTGTTAAATTATCAGGCCAATGAAATATCAATATGTATGTATGTATATTTTGATTTATAATTAACATTACAATAATACCTTTTAGCTTTTTAACTTAATTATTGATTTCATTTAAGGTACGTACATTTTATATAGTCAACAGTGTACGGTAGTAACAGTGCCATTTCCACATCGTTACATAACATTATTATAAAGAATGAGAGATGGTCCAGTTTCACAGGCTACGATAATAATATTATAGTCAGAGTTGCCGCAACAACATATTGTATGTTTGATTGTTAATTCCTTCGCCAGTATTGCTTTTGAGCAATTTCACGACATTTCAACGAAATTTCTCACATTGCCCATTGTTAGAGAACCACTTCTGAGAATGTATCACTGTTAATTATTTACGATAATATTTTATATAAAGGCTTGACTCGATAATACAAATGTACGTATTTAAATATTTTGAATGTACTGAGTGGTAGAGTATTAAGCATAGTTGAATATTTATTTCCAATGTGTGTAAGTATGGGAGGTATGTGAGAGGAGAAGTGATCTTTTAAAGACCTTGGAAGACTGTCGAGTCGCCAGTGACACAGCTGCATTATTATCATCATACTGCCTAGTCAAATATTTGCCATTTTCATACACGAAACATGAATGAATATTCTACATATAAGAATTACAAAGTCACTAGTTACTTTTAATGAGTTATATTCATTGATAGATGACAATACGCCGTGTGGCTATATTTATAATAAAATATATTTTTTTAATACTAGACCATGAAATAACCCGAATTGAATCCATTTATGTATCTTCAGATACGTGTTTTGACTGAAAATGTTGTCATATATTTTCACTGTGTACAAAAATACTCTTATTGTATTGTAACAAAAAAATTGAGAATTTGTCAATTTGAGAACAAATGATGATGTTCCTAAAAGCAGGCGTTGAAATGATATTGTCGCCAGTAGAATCTACGTTTAGCTATGATTTCACTAAAATAATAGTGAATAAGGATTCGCCGTAAGATTGTAGAGAGTAGGTATTTATGAAAGAGTGAAGTAATTACGGTGTTCTCATTTGACATTCCAGTTACGTCACTCGCCAACGCCAACGAAGCATCACTCTACCATTGAACCGTTACTCCACACGCACACACACACACACACACTACTACATACACACTACCTTTATACTCATTTAGCATCATAATCGATCCCGTCATTTTATAACATTGAAAAATTAAAATACTTTTAGCCAAACAGCTACGGCGGAATAATAGACAACCGCATCATTGGCGAGGCTGCGGCTCATCGTATACATCAAACCAATAAAACACTAAATATAAATGCAAATTCCAAAACAAAACCGAAAATTGCAAGTGAGTTTTTTACGCCAAATATTTTTATTGAATGTGTATGTAATGTGTGTATAATAAATTATTTTTGAGTAGATATATACATATATATAAACCAAGTATGTAGGTACAGCATATTTATTTAGAATTTGACGCACGGGTACACTTGAAACCCGCAACGGCACTTTTATTTTGTCAAGCAATTTACAAGTTATTATACGGATAGATATATTAATTAAACACTCACCACTGGGACAGGACAGCAACTGCTCTTGTGATTCAACTGAACTTAAAAATCCACAAACTGCCAACACAATTAGGCCATAGGAACACCAGCCGCTGCTTCTTCGCATTGGGGCCATTTTTTCTATATAGCAAAATAACAAATGGGTTATTAATTTGACATTTTTGGGATAATATTACATGTGTAGAATAAGCAGGAGGACGCAAGGGCGGTATGTAAGGTCACAAATGAATGGAGAAGAAATATAAATTTATGTGTCGCAACGGACCGAGCGAACCTCGAAAGGACGTCATCGTATTTGAGAATAAGCAAATATTATCGTATTCTCATACACATAAAATTATATTATATTTAAGTGGTACAGCCAAACAAGTAACGCCGCATTCCTAAATAACTGCATATGCATATTATTATTTTCCATATTGAAGTTTCTTAAAAATATCGAGCCTTTTGGGTTAATCGGTCAGAAATAAAAATGTAAAATCAATATCTGAATCTAATACAATTTACTTAAGATGTAATCTAACACATTCAATAAAATATACCTGAAATATTTACTATAAGCTAGAACTTAAGGATTACTATACCTGTGGTCACTTATTACTATGAAGGGTCGAAATAGATAGCCAATAAATATAGGTACACGAAAATATTAATTATAATATTTAAGTTGAGCTGAGATAAAAAAAATGAGTCGATGGTTGGTATTATTGCCAGAGGCAGATTTCTCTTTTAAGATTTTCTTCACGTGCGGATGAATTAAATATCACTATAGTCAAAGAAAACATTCATTTGATCGAGTAATATATTATGAATACAGAATTTGACTGATCGAATTCTAAAAGATCTAAATATTTACCTGATCACACTCGGTGTTCACTCAATAGTACATGCACAAGTCTAACAACCACATTGATATCAACGCCAATGCTTCAGATGGGTTTACTTCTTTAAGATTTATATGCAAGTTGAACGGTGGTCAAAGTACGACTGACAATAGAAGAACATTCCTCGAGAAAGTAAGCTCGGACTATGTCTATGACTAATAAACTCACTTCGATAGTCATTGCATTATATTGTTTTTGTGAAAACGTTTATATTTACATTCTTTACTTGTTTATAGTGAAATTGGAAAACAACACCTGCAATACTTGCATACAAATCAAACAACATCACTTTTACCGACATCCCTTTTCACTCAACAATCTTGTTTGTGCCAATATTAGTTTACTAGTATTTCAAACAAATAAACAATATGTGTATATTCGAGGACTTTAAATGTATGTTTTGATGTTTGTCAAATATAATCGATAGATCCTACCCAAATAGACCACCGTATCCCCAAGATAATTACGTATTGATGATGTAATTAAATATTCATTTTAAACATTTTCATAAATTTAAATTTAGGTACTATTATGATGAAAGTTGTTACACACATTTTGCATAAAAATGGGAATTATACAGACACTTGGCTTTCCCGCATTTATTAGTTACTTTTAAGGCGCGGACAGATCGACCAACAGGTAAAAATACTTCACATCGAACCACCAACTTGCACAATTAATGTATTTATAATAGTAAATAGGCATAAGGTTTCTAATAGCGTATTATAGGTATATAATATTTTAATATAAATAATATATGCATTTACGATTGGTACCTGGAATTAATAATAATATGTTTGTACTTACACGGTAGACGGAGTGAAGCAGGTTAAGGAATGCGACTAAAAAGGACGACTAACCAAATTAACAATAACTGTACTTTGGCGATGTGATATGCTTACCAAATTATTATTCAAAGACATAACATGTCTCTGTTATTATTAATTCAACTTAATTATTACTTTACAGTTATCATTCGAGTATTCGATATACCAATCGGTTTATAATTTTAAATAACATTTATTACGAATCTATTTACAATATACATATGTATGTATTTAAGTGTTTTTATAAAAATATCAATATAAATAGATAATAAACAAATTTTAGGTTCTGTGATAAGTAGGTATCTATTTGTAAAGTGAAACCATATTTTTCTGCGGTTAGCAAATTGAAATGAAGTGAAGTCAATTCTACAGAAGCTACTTCAATTGTTTAAAAAATATCAAAATCCATAAAGTGTAAATATAAGAAATGTACATAGGTTCGGCGTCAGTTCTAAGAATATGAAATTCAAAACCGGTTTTCGTGATTTTGCAAGTATCTTTTTGGAAAAGAATGCATTGTGATAAATATAAAAGATGGAGGTATTGTTGAATTGTCGACATTGGATAGCACAGGTAGGTATACATACATACATATGTGTGGGTCAGGTGTTCAGGTGCCTCGCCTTGCTTTTCATCTTTACTACCTCTTACCTAATGCCACATCAACTTTCTACTTGACATACCACCACTCGAATCTTCACTTGATCACATTCAGTCATCCAAATACGCGTATAAACTGATCGCGCTATGTACACTCAATACTAAATAACGGCAAAGTAACTGCAACTATGCGCATCGAAATATGAATATAAGCGAATAGGCAATCGGATGAAGTAAGCGAGTACGGTTTTGAAAGCATTCTATAAGAACGAAACAAGCGAGAGCCGACCACTATTACCTGTACCCGTACCTGTTTCTCGGCATCCGCTACTTGGCCGATCACCTTGCCGTAACCTACTTTGCTTGACCTGTACCTTTACCCACTATTCCCACAGGACATTCCAGCCTCGATAGCGGCTGATTTGGGTGGTTGTGGTCGTCGCCAAAATCGCTGCTTATGCCTACACTAATGCTGGCTGCCTATCGGTACAATAAACCTACTTCCGCATTACATGTAAAAGCTCGTTCAATATAATAAAGTAGGACATTAACACTAGAACTTACCCGGAGCCTGCACCGTGGACCAGACACCGTCTCGATCTAGCGAGAAGGATGCTAAAACGTTGAAGGATGTAACAGGAAGAGTGTTCAGCGACGAGCACACATGACACACCTGAAGGCTGTGACGCCTCCACCTCAAGACTGAACAACTACAAGAACCGGCACACCTCCACTCCACTTCACTCAACACACACACACACACTCACAACCGCTACATATACAGACATCGTAGTCGACACTAATACACCGACACTTACACCTTGTATTCATGGCATAACTGATCTTTGTGGTCGTACAGTCAACCTAAATCACCTCTACACAAAAACACTCCTTAACATTTTACGAATTAACCTATTTAAATTAACTTTATTTTTAATATGGAGCTTTTTAGATTATATTTATGTATTTTATATTCATCTGCTATATTATTAAAAGAAAATAAAACAGTACTTCCTAATATGTACCTAATTTAAATAATAATCAACGCAATGTGGTCTTAATCTTAATATACACGTTTGTCTACAGCAATAATAAATATATTATAGAAAATTAAGACATTACTTTTGTCTTTTCTTACGCTACGTCTGTATAAAATACTATGGAGTTCTATCCAAAATTCTTAAGCTATGACTCACCCGTCACCTCACTAAGGCTCGGCGCAAATTAAAATACGAAAATGTAAAACATGACAATCATGATTATGACGAACCACTTGAATCGCGTTGGCTTGCATACAATTAATCTCATGTTTATCTCTAGCAAGTTTGAATTACCTACTAGATTTTGCTACATACTTGAATACGCACAGCTTTGCTACATTTATACTATCTACGTTAGAATAACAAAAAATATATTTTGATAAAATAATTTGGCTTAGTGTACCTTGTTTGTAACAAGAAACCTGAGCTTAGTTATTTGACAATAGTAGAATAAAAAATTATTTCAAGTTTCAGTTCAGTGTAAATTTATTAGATATCGTAAACATATTATATTAAATATTTGCCTTAACCCATTCATATATGGAGTTTTGATTCTGATTCATGACCCTATTTAATCAAAGTATGTTCGTGTGCTTTATTAGACAATGCTGTTATAAGCCATCAGTATTACAATCAGGTAATCACTATGCTCATATATGTGTATCTATCCAATGGCCAATGACACTAAAATCAATCTAACATTTTTTTGCCCAGTTTGAACAATCCATTTTTACATTAAAAGTAGACCATACAGACCATTCATTTGGTTTAATACTTAAGATGACAAATATAACAAATAGTAAAAAGCAAATACATACATTTTATTTAAACAATATTTGATATAGCATTGTTCAATAATATCATTTCAATTTTAGGCTTTATTTTTGCTAAATCAGGAAATCAGAACTAAGAACACTCTATAAACAATCTGTAGCAGGATCGATCTTGAATTGGAAGTTTCATTGCATATGGCTTTTGCTTATTTCTCAAACTGAATGTGTTATTGTAAAATGTGACACTTGAAAAATTATCCAAGGAAATAAATGTTAACGGTGCAGCATCATAACTTTCTATCAGTGATGCATCAATAAGTACAGCGTGGCCATTTGTGAATCCCAAAGTTTCACATATTGCTTCAAGTTCGCTTCTTGTATAATTGTTTCTTTCAAAGCATTTCGGTTGCCAGTAACCATACTTTTGTTCAATAATTTCTCCGACACTGAATCTATAAAAAAACAATGAGAATAACTCTTGTTAACTACTTAAGTTTTAGTGAAATCAAGATATAAAATATAACCTTTCATCTATAGGTCTAATTTTAAGACAATCAATTTCATCCTCTCCGCCAGGACAATCAATCCTCTGATCACAGACTGCATCCATTGGTATACACTGAGGATATCTATATCCAGGGCAATTGAATACCTCATATGGCGAAGCACATCCACATATAAATGAATCTTCATCACTTCTATCTTCACAATGCGATATGCCATCACATATCAAATTTGGCTGTGTCATTTGTAAATATGAAAAACATTTGGTGGTACTTGGAGGAAAGTATTCATCACTTTTGTCTATGCAATCAGGAATACCATTACCAAAACTATGCTTTCCAACACATTGTCCATTTTTACACCGTAACTCAAGACGGGTGCAGCCTAAATACAAAATATTTAAATCATTGTTTTAAGAATGATTTTGATGAATCTTTCAATCTTACCACATTCATCATCATTTGTATTAGCAAAACAGTAATTCTTTTTTGACAAACATTCCGAATCGAACTCATCGGCACCATTGTGACAGTCAAATATTCCATCGCAAACTCTTGATAATGGAACACACTCACCGAATGGACATTGAACACCGATACATTCAATCGGTTCAATATGTGTGTATGGATCAATCACTTTGTCTATGAAAGTTGAGGTGAAATGATTTTCAATTAAATTCATAATTTGATTTTGGATTATTTAATTAACATACCTAGATTCATCAAAATTTCATTTCTTCTATGATATATATCAGGATAATCAAGAAGCCCATTAAAACCACAAGGACCACGTGGTTCACGGTATGAGGCAGCGGCATACCATCCATAACCGGATTGAAAACAAACTACTATTCCATTCCATTTACACTTATCCACTTCCGTATTGAAATTTTCCTTCAATAAATAAATATTAATAATTATAATCCACTGAACATCTGTTGCTGCCTTTATGAACTTGAGAGTCAAATAAAATCCGATTTATAAAATTACCATGCAATTATTGATGGTTTGTTTTTTGAAACATCTACCAGAAAACCTTTTGCAGTTTTCAATCATCGGTGTTAAATGAATATTTTCTGTGATTCCTTCATCGTTCACGGAGCTAATGGTACAAATTTCATTATTATGAAATCTATCATTTTCCCTACAATAGTAAATAATAGATTAAATTAAAATAATAAAATGGATAATAATATCATTTCTTACTTAGGTGGCAATTTAATAGGCATTACATATCTCGATGGTGTAAAAGGTGATTTTAAATGTAACATTTTTAAAGGAAATAAAGATATTTGGTAGATGGCATCAACTACACTGTGCTGTTCAAAAGGACTATGTACACCTGGTATTGTCCTTTTATTTCCCACTACAGCAACTATATTTGCCTTTTCTGACCTGTTGATTAATATTTCATTAAGATTATTCCAATTCACTTCTTTGATTAGTGTTTCTGTCAATCTTACATTAATGCATTTCCACATTCTTCTTCAACCAAAATCCATGAATAATTAATCAAAACACCAGTACACTTGAGTTTTCCATTTATGTGTAATTTAGCTATCCATGACATTATATTTAAATGGCGTATATTGATAGATTGCTGGTTATATGCCACAAGATTATCGAAGCTTGTTGTTACATTCAGAAAATGTGAGCTGGACAATACATTACATTTTACAAATAATTTATGACAAACATTTTCGGAATCAGTAGTATTTGGTCTTAAATCATAAAAGCTAACTTTCCTAAAATTCAATAATAAGGTTATAAAAAAATACTATTTTATTTGAATTATAAACTCAGGTTCTGTTATTATTACCCAAATCCTAAGTAATTACAAATATGTATGGCAGTTGATGCAATTTTGTTTTCATCCCAATCAAATTCACAAATACTCTCCCAATTACCATTTTTGTATGCAATTATTTCTCCTTCAGTATGTAGTTGTGGTTTGAAATCTTTTTCTATCAGAATTTTAGCTTCTGGATTCAAAGCAACTGAAATAAATGAACAAAATATTTTATGTGCGTATGTATTAATATATTTATTATTATTATGAGGTAAATAGTATAAAGTTACAATTTACTCCTACTTACTACTTAATAGTATAAGTCAATTATCTAAAGATTAGTATTATTGTAAGACTTACAGCATTCAATTTCATCTTCTCCATATTCACAATCTTCAATTCGGTCGCACACTTTATTTGGCACTAAACATTGCTTACTTACATCACAATAGAAATAGTTTTCTGGACAAAAATCTGAAATTTATAATTAAAAAAATTAAGCTGCTTAATACATATATTAACAATTAATATTACCACATTGTTTTTCATCACTCCCATCTTCACAATCAATAAAATTATCACAAAAACCTGTAGACCAATGGGAAAGGAGTTTTTCACTACAAGTACAATTATACTCATCACTACCATCTTCACAGTCAATTTCGAAATTGCACCTTTTTTGTCTTGGCAATGTTTGATTGAATCTAAAAGTATTGTTTTTGTATAAATATAAAATAAATATATAATGAATTCAAATTATAGGAATATGTACCTCAGGCAATTATATGTGGGCACCTGCTGACTGAAAATATAATTGTTTGCTTTAATTATATAATTTGATTTGTTTGTTTGAGATTTTAAAAGTAAGTCTTCATCGGCATTTTGATCGTCAATTTCTGTTGTACTTTTGATTTCTATGATTTCTTTTGGATCTTCTAATAAAGAATCTGTCGTTGTAGTTTTATCATCTATATCTTCTAAATTATTATTTTCAAGATGAATGTCATGCTTGGAGGTATTATTTTCTAAACTTGATTCTGTTGTATCAATGTGAAAAATTTCAGCAGATTTGTTTTGAAGTAGATCGGTGGGAACAATCTCTAATAAAGAATCTGTCGTTGTTGTTTTATCATCTATATCTTCAAAATTCTTATTTTCAAGATGAATGTCATGCTTGGAGGTATTATTTTCTAAGCTTGATTCGGTTGTATCAATGTGAAAAATTTCAGCAGATTTGTTTTGAAGTAGATTGGTGGGAACAATCTCTAGTAAAGAATCTATCGTTGTTGTTTTATCATCTATATCTTCAAAATTCTTATTTTCAAGATGAATATCATGCTTGGAGGTATTATTTTCTAAACTTGATTCTGTTGTATCAATCTGAAAAATTTCAGCAGATTTGTTTTGAAGTAGATTGGTGGGAACAATCTCTAGTGATCTATTATCTTTGATAAATTCATTATTTATTAAAGAATCATCTGTTGATATTTCAAGCTCTTCAATAGATGTAACCGATTCAGTGATGCTAACTATTTCATCATTCGAATATATACTTGATGTTTTATTATCGTTATGATCAATCAGCATATCCGGTGTATTATTTTTTATTGGTAAAGAATTGTTTTTTTCACTGTTGCTTATTGTGAGCTCATATTTTGTTTGTGAATCGTTATAGTTGTAACTTTGATTTAAATTTGTATCATTCGGGATGGATGATTTTGAGTTTTGAATTCCTGCTGTATCATTTCTAAAGTTTACTTCATTCGACACCGCTATATGTTTAGGTGTAGTAGTAAAAATTAAGTCATGTGATTGATTATCAGGTTGTGTATTGTTCATTTTAGAAAATTTTGGGAAAAGATTTTGCATTAATTCATCAACAGGGTCTATATTATTCTCTTCGGTATTTGATCTAAAATTACTATTAAGTTCTTCACAGTTGAATTCATCTTCGCCACCCAAACAATCAACAATTTTATCACAAACTCTTGTTTTAGGTATACATCTTTTGACACCCCAAATGCAAGTAAAACCTGGACATTTTTGTATAGGTTTTCTTAGTGGAAAATGATCGCTTGTTCCTGAAATGTTTTTGTAAATATATGTATATAACTGATCTAATGCTTTGAATGATGTTATATAAAAATAGTTGTACAATACCTATTACATCTGCAATCCAATGTGTATATAAACTGACTCTAGTGTAAGCACCGGGCAATCCTGGTCTTGCACATCCTTCTCCATGACTTACAATGCCTGCCACGAACCACTGGTTGATGTTATTTGGATTTTTGCAGAGAAATGGTCCGCCACTATCTCCCTAATAAGAATTTATATAAACATAATATTATGTATGTATTCAGAAAACTGGTATGTAGAAAATTTACTTAGTTACATTCACTAATGAAAATTTAAATAGAATGACACAATGTGTGTACCTTTAATTTATATTAATGACACATTCATCAATGAAAACTATGTAATGTGGATATTTATAACCACTGAATCGGCCAACTTCTATAAAATGATAGCATTTGATTAGATAGTCTTTTTTGTACATATGTATAACGAAGAAAAATCACTATTTTGATTTATTTTTTTACCAATCTTTAAAAATATCCAAGAACTTAACTCAAAATTAGATGCCTTAGCTTCCACGTGCAGTGTATTAAGTATAAAACCTAATATAGGGCAGTGATAAGTTAGTAGGTATGATGTTAGGTCCGTTATCCACGTATATATCATACTTTAATAAAAAAATATTTAGATTTTTTCTTTATTCTTATTAAATGACTTATTTTGATGCCAGCGTATAGTTTTAGTTTTTGTTTAATGTATGGCATATTAAATATAATAGTGTAATGAGAGAGGTTATTAGTAAGTAGTGCTATGCGTATGGGAATAGAGTAGAACTTTGGTAGTATTTTTGTACATACACTGTTATATTGAATACGGCCGTGTGTATGTACAACTGTTGAGTTATGGATAGTATTGATTGTTGAAGATACGCTAATGTGTTTGATATAATATATAGGTATAGAGAATAGATGGACCTAACCTGGCATGCATCTTTTCCGCCTTCCCGATAGCCAGCGCATATTTCCTTTCCTTCCTCATCATCTTTGCTTTTGCAAGCCGACATGATAGGAACTTGAACTTCTCGCAGATGATCAGCTGCAAATTGAGCAATGGTATAGTAATAGTATAAGTGATAATAATAAGATAGATGATAGTTGTGACTAACGATTAGCACCACTCTCGACATTAGCACCCCATCCTGTGACCACGCACATGATCCCGGCCGGTGGACCCCACAACCAAGAAGAGCCCGCTGTCTCTTCTGACGGTAAGCAAACAGGTCTCACCCATCTATTTATAGCCAAGGGATCCTTTAATCTCATCAGTGATATGTCATTTTTCATGGTGGCTCTATCATAATGTTCGTGCATAATAATTAAGTCAACGGGTGAAACTTGCTCTTGTGGTGAATATGAAAACCGGCGTAACATTCCAGCTGACACTTCGTAATAGTTTTTCCAATACCTTTGAGTAATTTTCAATAACAAATTAATATTTAATTACTTCATTTAATAATATGTGTGTGTAAGCTTACTTGGTTGTACAGTGTGCGGCAGTAAGCACCCATTTTTCATTAATAATCGATCCACCACAGCTAAATGCGCCATTTTTAAAAATTCCCACTAGCCATGGCCAAGCAGCAGGAGCACTCATTTTTCCACCCACGATCCTGACATTGACAATCCCCACTATTGGATCGGTTTCATTGGTGGGCATTTCGTTTTCGGTGATAGCTGATACTTTTTCAGTTACGATATCGGTGTCGGTTTTATTCATATAAGCTTTTACTTCACTTTCACCATTGGCTAGTTTATTTTCAGGCGGTATATTGATTTCTTCTCGATTTCTATTTTCAATTGAATTTTCATTTGGTTTTTCAGTGACGATATTAGCAGGTATCGTTTTTTGAGTCTCCAATGTTTCATAATTATTTTGAATTGGTCTTGTAAACGGAATATTTGATTCTTTGTTAGATTCAAAAAGTGGTCTGGTAGGATACTTCATTTCTTTTTCTTGATATGGATTATGCGGAATATTTTGTCTAAATTTGTTGTAGCTTGTGGGCTCTTCTTCCTGTACCAATTGTTTAAATTCTAAAGGAATACCATTATACGGTTCATGATAATATGGAGGCTCAGGAACAAAGAGTACATCTTCAACAATCACAAATTCCTCGTTAGTTGGAAAATTTTCTTGAGGATAGTCGTCTTCCAATAAATAATATGTCGGCTCCACAATGGGTACATAATCCATTACTATATCATTGTATTGATCTAATCGTTTATGACGTATTGATCTGTCAAAAAGGGTATCATCAGAAGAAGTCTGTAAATAAATTTTGATGAAATTAATTAGTATATACTTGTCAATTTATTTTTTTCATACATTTTGGTTTGTCTAAGTAACATTTATACAATATACTATTAAATAAAAGATAGGAGTGGATGCGAAAAAAAGAGTGCCTTAGGTCAAAGATTTTGGGGAATAGTAAAAACTGTTTTAGAATTGCGTGCAGAAAAAAATGAAAAAAAACTACATTTCTAAATTAGCGATTCTGAGTCTCGGAGGCTTGGGGTGGTTATTGTTAGGAGTTGGCAAAAAAATGATTTTGTTTTACCAAAATACCATACGAAATTACCCGGACCAGCTTATTAAACGCGGGATTTTGTGAAGAAGTATTGATATAAAGATTGAAAACCATTGTCCAGGAATAGGTATAGAAAGTGGCTGGTAATAGATAGAAGTAATACATAAAAAATATGTTTCTATGAATAGAAGCAAAGCCTACCTAATTTGTAACTTACTTTTCTCAGAATTTGTGAAACTCTCGTTTTTATACCACACTTTGGTTGAGGGCATGTAACAAATAAAGCTGAACTATTGTGACAATTTTCAACAAAGCGTATTTTTCGAGTGTTATTATCCACTTCGATAAATTTTCCTGTGAAAGTGTCGGGCTTCGGCAATAGTTGCATGTATGGAGGACTAAAATGAATATGTATTATATATTTACATAGTGATAATGCAGAAGTTTACCTTCCATTCAGATCATTTTCAATAGCACACGCTTCAATAGCCCAGTAGTATGGAAAGCCGCAGACCGGATACCACTTTCCTTTGTAATTTTTATGTAAAAATCCTATAGAATGAGCAATCTCAAATGTCTGAAAAAGTAATGATCGCGTGTGAAGTGATAGTAATAGTAATAGTAATAGTAATAGTAGTAGTAGTGAAGAACTAACCGCGTGGTGATCGAGTGATCCATGCAGCATTGTGCATTCCCTTTCATCGACTCCATTACTGCATTGCTTCACGCCGTCACATCGTTGCTCTAATTTGAAACACTTGGACCTTTTTGTCGTACGAGACCACTCGTTGCAACTAAATGAGAGTGGATCGCAATCTACAATTAAGCGCCGTAGCATTATTACAAATGAAACTGTTCAATATGTAACGAGCAAATATGTAGTTTACTATAGCATCCGAGTTCTTCTTCGCCGAATGGACAATCGAAAAATCCATCGCATATTCTAGACGGGTCAATCCTAGATCGACAAGGACATGACGTCTCATCGGAAGCATCATCGCAATCGACTTCTCCATTGCACCATTTCGATTCGTCGATGCATTTTTTAGATTTACAGCTTTTCTTCCCTGTTTCACACTCTGCTGCGTTTCTCGCGTCTTCTCTTTGACCATGCCCATAATATTTGTTTGCATACTCACTAAAGTTTCAAGCATATTTAAATATTCATTGCTATTTGCTATAGAATATTTTTGACTAAAACTCACCCTGCATTTTTGTAATGTACCGAAATGGAAGTTTCAGTCGATGTAAAATGATCTGGTCCTTTAGAGGTTACGCTATCTTCAGCATCACGATTTTTAGGAAAGTCTGCGTTTGTCGACGGGATCGTATTTTTTAATTCCAAATCACCACTGTTGAGAGGAAAAGCTGTGAATGCATTGAAACAGACAAGTGATTGTCCCCCGATAATCATAGGCAATCCTAGAGGCAAAGATTGCCTTCCTGAAAAATGAAATAAAATTAATAGTTTTTTTTTCGCAAATGTGCATTCAATGAATTTACCCAAAAAAACTGGCTGGGATCCGAACTGATTAGCTGAATAACAATTAGAAGGGATGTTTTGTGCAGTTACCGGAGGAGAAGCAGAAGGGATAACCTGTGATGTAATTTTGGTCGTAATTGGCAGTATTTGTGATTCTTCAATATTATTATCACTTGTTGACTCTCTGAAGTTAGAAGAAGCTGGATTGGCAGAAGTTTTAGATATCTTTTCGATTGGTTCGATGTTAGACTCTTTAAACGAATTGCTCACGCTGTCCTGTATTTTCTTTTGAGTACTGTACAGATCGATTAATTGATTTTGGCATTCTTCAGAATTGGAGTTGACTTGACAATTTGCGTTTAGAACATTTTTTAGTTTTGAAACAAAAGCCGAATCGTCTTCTCGTTTCACAATTTTATGATCGATTATTTTCTTGTTGACTTGATTGCGCACATTGGGGGCAATTTTATGAACTGTAGAATAGGTAATACCCGCTAAAGTCACATAGAATTACAATTGATTAAGTTATTTTTTTAATGAATAAAAATATTTAAAACTAAAACATACCAATACATGCGAGTATCAATGCCGAATATAAAACTATTTTCATTCTTTGCCTTTGGATGTTTGACATTTTCCGACTGTTGTCTGGTATTTTAACTATAACATGTATGTATAAATATTATAAAATATGAATACTGAATACCTACAGAAGAAGTCTTAAGGAAAAATAAACACATACAGTACAGTAAGAAAAAAAAGCAGACGACTTAAACAAATTGTTTTTATATTCATTCTACACAACATAACAAGAATTATACAGAGGATAAAATAATATACAAATAATCACATGTGTTTAATAATAAAAATAGATGTTTTTTTCTATAAAAAAAATCTGGCATTGGGAAACATTGTTTGTATATTAGCTCGCTTATATACACCAAAAGTATTAATATGTAAGAAAGTAATATAAAAAGGAACTTACTTGTGAACAGTGTGATGATTGCACCGTAACTGATCAAATAATATAAATGATCTAACGAGTCTAATGAAATGCAGACTAATTTGCGTCACAGTTTACTAAATGCTGACAAATTTACTCATTGTTTCTTTCTATTCAATCTCATAATATTTGCGTCAATTTATGCATACTTAATTGTTGTGTCTATTGTGTGATTTAATTCTATTGTCATATTTCCAAGTATGCTCACATGATAATATGTGTTATTCCACCACAAAAATATTGCTTTTGATTATATAAAAAAAATATTCGTACTCTAGAATCAAAATTCATATTTTTTTTACCAAACAAAGAATAAATGTATTTAAATATTTATGATCTTAGATGTTTGTCATTAATCAAAATATTTATATTAAATCGGAACAATTTTCAATATATTATTAACTTTATTATCTTCAGCGATAATTGGCCTTGTTTTAGTGACGTTGACCTTTTTAGTGATATTTGACCCATGTCCATAGTGCAGATATGTCAATTTATAATTAAATTATATCGATACCACCGATATATATGCAGGTCATTCACCTGGATGTGTAAATATCAAGATGGTGGACCAAATGGAGGAGTGTAAGTGAGACAAGACGCGATAAATATCATTTTGTGTGAATTCTTGACTGAGGTGTACATGACTTTTCATTACTGTTGTTTTTAATCACTGTCAATCACTGTGATTAAACAACAGTGTTAAACTCATCTGCATGGTCCGCCATCTCGATATTTATACATCCAGTTGTATGTCCTGCTATCAGCGATATCGATTATAATATTTTAAAATAAATAAAAAGTATATGATCTGTTGACTATTGTTATCAAAATAAATGTGAATATGGCACAGCATCAACCCAGGGACCAAATATACTTATTTCGTTAATTATTGTTCGTGGTAGAGAAAACCTTAAACATGATAGTGTATCAGCACTCTTGTGTATCTACCAACATACGTATCGTGTTGTGTATAAGCGACAATAGGCGTGTCCTTTTAGAATCGAAGCCGTGTATTATAAGCAACCCAGTTCCTATGTTGGTCACATGATCAGTTATCATTACCCTTCATACTCTTACAATACTGTCATCAACTGGTCTTACTCCAATAGACACATATTCAATTCTACTATAAAATACATCCTTTGAGTGTGTTTACTTCAGTCTACTCGAATCACTCCTCAACCTTATAACCATTTTGCAGTTAGTCTAAGGTAAGACATTTTTACTCGTAGTGGAATACTATTGTCGTTATAAGTAAATATATTTTTAGGCAAGATTGAGAGTGAAGTTGCGGAAAGATATTGTGAGAGGGTGTTTATTTAAGTATCAAGCGATGGAGTTGTTAAATCGGGTGTCAATGATTGTAACGATGTCATTGTGTATGTTAAGTGTATGCAATGCCAGAGATAAAACATCAGATGAGGCTCCGGACAAAAGTGTGTTCGAAGACTTCATGGCTGAGATGTGGATCGATGGCACACAGATGGTTAAGATGCTTTGGTTCGATTGCACTGCTAAGGTCTCAATCAATAGTGTCTCCGTCTTCGATACACATTAAATAAACTTCAAATTATTTGTTATTTTGTTAGGCTGCCTCTGTTCAAAACAGTACTTTGAAAACCATGGATCGTTACCAGATGTTTACGAGTTGCATTAAAATGAAATCTTTGAAAGCATTGGATCGAAGCTTAAACAGTGATATAATCAATATCCGGGAAGGCGTTTATCTGGTTAAATATCAGAGAATAGGACAGAATGGTGACATTATTTCCAACAACAATACGTAAGCCCATAAGTTGTTGCCTCTCTGAATATTCCTGCATATTATCATTATTTTATAACATTATGACTAATTACAGTGAATCCTTTACGAATGACAGTTTCACAGACAGAGACCAGTGGCAGTACATGGTGTTGCAAAGAATGGCTAAAGTATTGAATACTCATGTTTTAAAAGTGGACTTATGGTCGAAAGGCTCACCAGAAATGCAAGGTATATTTTCCCAAACCCTAATTATAATTGATTGATCGAGTGCCGTGATCATTTTATATAATCAATAGCTCAACGTGGAAGGAGACGCTTTCAAATGATGCAAATGATGATCTTTGGCATTGTGAGTCTCGGTATGGTCATTATACCTATGGGATTCCAATTTTTGGCAGTACTGGGCGGAAAAGCTCTCTTGATTGCGAAATTCGCCCTCATTCTCTCTTCAATACAAGGGCTAAAAAAGGTATAATTCATATTTCCACATTCTCAATGTAACACAATAGTATGTTACTTCTGATAATCGAAGAAAATCTATATTGTCTATTGCATCTGATACAGTTATAATGGTATTTTTATTATATTTACAGAGTGTTTGTAGAAGTGATTCATTTGTGCCGTATAATTCACTGTTTAGAAATATTTAAGATGTTATCTGTACGAGCCACACCTATAATTAAATAAATTGTAAGAATATGACTAAAAATTGCACTTAATATTATTCGAAACAATCACTTGAATGGATTTTCTTCAAACATATTATCACTAGATAACATAGTTCACTTTGACCGTGTGTTACAAAGTTTTAATTCATAATGGGTATATATTAAGAATTTTAAATGCATGTATAAATAGTGTCCCACGCTTTAAAGATTTTTTGTGAAAATGATCGAAATCGAGTAAGGTAATAAAGACACATAGATATTCTGTTCCAGATCGCTACTAGTCCGATAAACTACGGACTATATCAATATCAACCACCTCAAATACCATCTGAGTTGAGTACTTTTGAGAAGCGAGCCCACTCGGACAATGATCAAGTCGTCGACACCATAAAATATCGTTATGATAGTTCTGCCAAATCGTGGAGGGCGGAAACCTTGAAGCCAGTACAATATTCACCCGAGCAAGAACATTATCCTGTGTACAATCCCCAACATGAAAGTCCTGCTTATTCGGCTCGAGGAAACCAACCCACATACTTTGCTCAGCCCACCGAACCTCTCACCGAATACACCGTAGACTTGCCAGTCAATAAACTTCAAATTAAAACACTCCACTGAAATCATCCATTATGATATGCGATTACTAACATTTGTTCTAATAAACACTATTATCGATAACTCAAAATAGCGTTTTATTTATTATAATACTGCACACTACATTTTGATCAGCTGCCAAGTACTTTATGAGTCGAACCGATTACGGGACTGTGTAAGTTGGTACTTATCGATGACTTAATTACAAGACAAGCAATGAAAGTTTCTTAATTAATAAAATGTTACACGTTCTAAGTTTGTAGGATAAAAACGTCCTGAATGTTGGCATTGCAATATTTATAAATTGAATATCTTTATGGCCAATCAATAAGGGACACTCCACAAAAAGAAATGCCGATAAATGAGAGGACTCGAGAGAAA
The DNA here is from genome assembly GCA_022606485.1 of Agraylea sexmaculata. NCBI lineage: Eukaryota > Metazoa > Arthropoda > Insecta > Trichoptera > Hydroptilidae > Agraylea > Agraylea sexmaculata. The sequence continues at coordinate 46,140 of JAGTTH010002672.1, forward strand.
TTTATTGGTTGGTTTATTACAGAGACGATGGTTTATGAAGGCTTGGGGTGGCTAGCGATTGTGGTGATGGTGAAGGTGGGTGTACAATGTAGAAATGTATTATAGATAGATGGTGGTGGTGAAGATGGGGTGGTTGGGTGGCTATAGCCTGGACTATAAGAACTTGCGTATCTTGATAGAAAGCACCACATTAAAGTAGAATACCATCGCTAATAGTCATGCGGCTATTTATTACTCTTCTATTGAGTCTTCATATTTTCATTGTATTTGCTTGGCAACATCCACATAATTATGTAAGTTATGGAATGTTTACTACGAATATTATCGGCATAATTTAACTACTACCAATTCAGCTGTAACTATGTAGAAATTATATACTATGCTGCATAGGTTATGCATTTTTTTTTCAAAATTATACATCATTTATGGATAGTACTTAGTATTTTTTCCATTTTTTGTACATCATTACATTAATAATTTAGCTCAATAATGACCACTACTTGAGCGAATATTCCAAACAAAATGGCGTATTTAAAAGAGAGTCGGCACAAATTCACAATCACATTATAAATATCACTCAGGGTAAGTATATTAAGTATCTAAAAATACAATTTTCTAAAGGATATTCATATTTTTAGAATGCATTAAAGTAAGTGTACAAACAGGACATTATTACTTCAGAGCTTCGTCGGCATCCGAAAGAGTTTGTGGATTATACTTGCTGAGTAAGCCTGATTATAAAATTGAAATAGTAATAGCTCACATCGATGCTCCTTGTGCTAAACAATCCATAATACAGGTAAAATAAACTATTCAAGCGGTGTGTTCATTTACTTAATATAATGTTCTTACATTAATAGTTGGTGGATGGATGGGAATTGAATGGAGAATATTTTCCGTCTACCAGAGACCATGGCAAATCCATTTCTGAAAGAATAACTGACTCTTGTGGAAGCCCGATAGTAAAAAAAATATTTATTAGTTCACAAAATGCGGCACTCATCGAATACAAACTGACAAAGAGGGGCCACAGCTTTTCAGTGATTGTAAATCATATTGAAAATCTGAAGCGTAATTATCCATTTCCACACTTTGTGTCTACGGTGTTTAATTATAAATGTTTTCAACATAAATATTACAGCTTGCAATATTCTGGTGTACGGTAGTGATGGCGAATATGTTCTTCGTAATTATGGTAGATCTGTGAACTGTTCACTGACCTCAGTTCAACCCTCCAATTTTAAGGTGGTTGATTTAGATGTCGGCAGCACACCCTGGTCACTTTCGCGACCGTTTGGTCACTTATTTTACAACGAAAAGGTTAAATCATTTATAATTTGTATTTTTCACATAAATAGAGATACTAATGAATTTACTAATTATTATTGACAGTGTGTAAGACAAGGTATGGGAGATTATATCGAAATCGGCGGATCTAAAGGACTCGATAGTAGTTACATGACAATAACCGATGCAGTGTGTGGTGTCAGTTCAGGTTCAAACTTATTTATTATAACTTTATTATGATTATGATAATAATAATCTAGTTATAGTATTTCGTACTGACCTAGTTGCTTCCACCAATTGACTCAGCCATTTTCTGTTCAGTTTAAGATAATTTGCCTGCTGAATGATTAGTCAGTAAGGGAGTCAGAGAGTTTTATTTTATTGTTATTGTAAGTAATATTGATAACAAAGACATATACAATGGTATATACTAAAAGCTTATTTATAAAAATGTGAAAGCTTATGCCATATATTGTAATTTTTTTGTCACCAAAATATTAAATAATATATTACAATAGAGAAAAGTTTTTGTGTTCCCGAGTCATCGAATCCATGGCTCGGATAATGTATGATATCTATACATAGTATATTAGGGGCATATTATAAATTAATAAATGATAATACTATTTCAGAGAGTAAAAATTATTCAGTGGCATGCGAAGTGAGCACAGTGCGTCTCGTCTCCTCAGGAATGTTCGACAATAATGTGAGGGTGGAAATAACAGCCCTTGATCCTCCTCTTGAGCCATCAGTTACCTGTCAAAATTGATATCAAATAACCAGTTGAATATTTGTTTTACTAAAAAAACATCTATTACAATTCATGCAGATGACATATTATTTTGTTGTATTAATATTGAAATAAAATTACTTCATCAAATATTTCAGTATTATTTAATTCCAGTAGTAAGCTTTATTTTCCCGAAGACGGATATGATTTTTGTAGTACAAGTATTTCATAGATGGCACTTTTTAACTAACAATATTTATAAGTTTCCACGATTTTTTTTTCATAAAATACCCCACTGATTTTATCAAACACTATAATTATCCAACAAGGTTGCGGCGGTGTCCCTCAAGGTGATATTTTTTGTAGACCTTTAAAACAAAATTGAAATATATCGTGTGAAAGAATATGATTTTATGTACAAATTGTTCATATACATAAAATGCAGCTGTGCACATTATTGAAATGATATTATGATATAATAATTGAAACGATATGGTATACAAAGTGAGGAAATAAAATGTAAAGTGGTTGTGCATTGATAGTAAGGACACTTCCTGGCTTATGATGCATTTGAGTGTGTGTTTATATGAAACAGGATGACATTTGTTAGCGCTCTTCGATCGAAAGTGATCTCAATGAATATTATTATAATATGTAGGTACTTACTATGCTACTAAACAATATAATACTACATATATCGCTTTATATTATACACAATATCCATACTAATCACTGGCGTATTTAACATACTGTCTATGTATATTATGATTTATTCCAGGGCCGGGCATACACGAGCCACATTATGGATTTTCGGATTTATAAGCAGAGTAATAACGTATAAAAATCACAGCAAATCTGTCGGTAGCTCATTTTTGAACTGTGAATAATGTTTTGATTGTATTATATTCATAGACGAGAATAATTATTCATACCCAAGGCAATGTTTTTCTAACGAATTTGAGGAATACTATCGATTTGTAATTTCTTACCAAAAATTAACAGCAATCACGTATCGAATTAAAATATGTACTCGAGCACTATTCAATATGGTAATTGTTTTGAGTATATAAAATGTAATATTGCATATCACATAATAATATAATATTTTTGATAGATAGGTAGTATTAAGGCATAGTAGTATAATAGTAAAGTATCGTATGGTTATACATATAATACATACAACGTACACATAGAGAGTAACTGGAGTAAAGCAAGTCAAGGTCGAGGTGGTACCACCCTCACCACCCTCACCACCCTCACCACCCTCACCACCCACTGTACTTCTCCCCTTCACCTTCACCCTCATCAGAGTCAGAGCTTGCGCCCTCCATCCTCAGCTATCATCTGGCTAGCGCATATATTTTATTCAACTTTACCTTTATATACTTGCATCGAGAGTTTCGTAAAATAATAACGATCTTTAAAATAATGTTTACTTGAGCGTCAGGTCAGTGAGGATAATTACCAGTCTCTCCTTAACATTAAAATGATATTACTTGTCAATAAAGACAGACAAGGATCACAATTTATTATCGTTATTGACAAGAGAGATCTGTGCTCGAGTCAAATGATAATTGTAACCACTGCCTGTTGCTCGCAGCAGCCAGGTGGAAACCTTCGGGAAAGGTGAAAATCGATCCGGGCGGTCGGTGCAGGGTGGAGATGGTGGAACCCCAGTGTATAGGGGTGGCAAGGACCCCGACACTTCGTCGATATGATCTTTATCATTTATATGAATTTATTCAACAATATCAATCAATGATGTACATATGTATGTATACTAATGCCGAGTATACCAAAATGGAATACTGTGATGTACAATTAAAACGAGGGGATTTTACTCGATGAACAACGTGTCAATTTGATAAGAAACTGAATATAGTGAAATGTTAAAAAAATAATAGAAGACGACGAATTTCCAACGGGAGTTGTGGAGTTGTGATGAGCAGGAGTAGGAGCAGGAGCAGGAGCAGGTGGTGGTAGTAGTAGTAGTAGGTGTATGTATAGAGCAATGTGCGGGTGTATGGGTGTATTGGGTTGCATGTGTGTGTGCGGCAAAGGCGGCTCATGGACTCTCAGCTCAGTTGGGCCGTGACACCGGGCCGAGCACTTCTATTGCCCATTATTCTCTTATCAATTCATATATAATAGCAAGACATCATATCAACAATATTAACGGAAAATGATTTACATTTATATCCATCAATAATCACCACACCTCCCTCCCGTATAAACACTCCTACATTCGCCGTTGTGATGAGTTTCTCTAGCGGTGAGTTAAAGCTACATAATCTCATTTATTATTACCTACTCACATCGCTTATTAAGCCTCAGTCTCAACCCTCTCTCGTTTTCTTATCTGCCGCAATACACCACACACCCCTGCCAGGAACTACGATGTCAAACAACAATTGCATTATAATAAATCATTTATGAGTCGCATCCTGAATGCATATTAAATGCACACGATAGATGATATCATTTTTGTCGATGGTATACTAACCTATGACAGGTTTGCGAAGTATCGTCGGCAATAAAGATGGTAAAAGGATTAATCAGTTCAGTGTCAAAAGTATTAAGAGGGTGATGGTCAGAAAGGAACGAGTCAAAGTCATCAAAGGTCAAATGTGCTTCATTATGAATATTATATTGTAGAACTGAGAACTCAACACAGCGTGTTAAAATATATCATCATATGATACTTGTGAATGTATTATTACTTCAAATGCACTAATTAATGTATCATAATCAATGCACAATGTATTGACATACCATGCTTTCACAAATCACTTAATAACGAATACTTGTTTTTTTCCTCCAGGAGCTGCAAGTTTATCCTGATTGCCGAATGAATAAACTAAAAACACTACTTGAAAACTACGTCAAGAATGGATTAGATCGTTCAATAAAGTAACGATTGAGCCAATAAACCAAAATGACAGACTACCGTAGACTTGTGGGGATGTTTGTGAATATCATAATTTATTTATGTGTATGTATACAAATGGGTGATTGCAGATCTTGGGCCAGTCACCAAGACACTACCACGACCGCCCCTCACCCAACCACAACACAGCCACCTAAAGACTTTCACAATGATCCCTTGGTCGTTGAAACTACCACAGGGCCGGTGAGAGGATATGCGAAAACTGTTTTGGGTAGAGAGGTGCACGTTTTTTCCGGAATTCCTTTTGCCAAACCTCCCGTAGGACCTTTGAGGTTCAGGAAACCAATGCCGATAGATCCATGGCATGGAGTGTACGACGCCACGAGTCTTCCCAACTCTTGTTTTCAAGAAAGATACGAATACTTCCCCGGCTTCGAGGGTGAGGAAATGTGGAATCCTAACACCAATGTGTCTGAAGATTGTCTTTATTTAAATATTTGGGTACCGCAAAGATTACGAATCAGACACCACCAAGACAAGACGTTGGCCGATTGGCCCAAAGTACCCGTATTGGTGTGGATCTATGGAGGAGGTTACATGAGCGGAACTACTACACTGGATATTTATGACGCGGACATAATGGCTGCCACTAGTGATGTTATCGTAGCTTCTATGCAATATCGGGTTGGGGCGTTCGGCTTTCTCTACCTCAACAAATATTTCTCCAAGGGCAGTGAGGAGACTCCAGGCAATATGGGTCTTTGGGATCAAACCCTCGCAATCAAGTGGATCAAAGCCAACGCTGCCGCTTTTGGAGGCGACCCAGATTTAATAACTTTATTCGGAGAATCAGCAGGAGGCAGCAGTGTAAGTCTCCATCTGATATCTCCTGAAACCCGTGGTTTGGTGAAAAGAGGTATTCTTCAATCCGGTACATTAAATGCACCTTGGGGTTATATGACTGGGGAAAGAGCTCAGGAGATCGGAGCAGACTTAGTCAATGACTGCGGCTGTAATAGCACATTATTAGAAGAAAACCCCGCTGCAGTCCTGGATTGCATGAGAGGAGTTGACGCCAAGACTATTTCTGTGCAGCAATGGAACTCGTATTTGGGAATTCTCGGTTTCCCATCAGCTCCCACGGTGGACGGTGTGTTTTTGCCTAAACATCCAGACGAGTTGCTTAAAGAGGGAGATTTTCAAGATACGGAGATATTGATCGGCAGCAATCAGGATGAAGGTGAGTTTATTAACAAAGGTGATGATAATAATAGTTATGTAAGTCATTGTGCATGCATAAAGAGAGTTTAAAAGTTAACAGGTGTATGAAGATGGTAGCGGGGGTACATTGCAATCGATATGTAGTAACCAGTCAAGGTTAAACTACCTTGTTTATACAATATACATACATACGTATTATTATGGTTTGCTCATCTTATCTTTTCTTACTCACACGTATACTTCAAATAAATATACTTTCATTATAAATGCTACATATTCATATACCTACCTACATAATATTATACCTAACAATAAGCCGCATCGGTGGCGTGTTTTGAATATTGAATAAGCTATGATTTTTGTATATCTTTTCAATGTCTGTTAATTTACAGGAACCTATTTCCTATTATACGATTTTATTGACTATTTTGAAAAAGACGGGCCTACATTTTTGCAACGTGACAAGTTCCTAGACATAGTGGATACTATTTATAAAAATATGTCGAAACTACGCCGAGAAGCTATCGTTTTTCAAGTAGGTTGTTCGCATTGGTTTATTTGCAGTACATTTGAATAAATTCTGCATTGCTTACCGGTTTCAGTACACTAATTGGGAGGAGATATCCGATGGATTTTTAAACCAAAAAATGATAGCTGATGTTGTCGGTGATTATTTTTTTATCTGCCCGACGAATTATTTTGCCGAAGTGATGGCCAGTGCGGGTCTCAGAGTATATTACTATTATTTTACCCATGTAAGTAGCACAGAGTGAAAGCATAATGCTTATTATCATGTATGTATGATATGGTATCGATTATGAAATTCCAGCGAACGAGCACATCTCTATGGGGAGACTGGATGGGCGTAATGCACGGGGATGAGATTGAGTATGTATTCGGTCACCCGCTCAACATGTCCCTACAGTACAATGCCAAGGAGAGAGATCTAAGCAATAAAATCATGCAAGCATTTTCCAGATTCGCATTGACAGGGTGATTTTCTATTATTTCTCTCGGTTGCAATACTCATTTTAATGTATCAATGTCGCTCTTCATTTTAGACGGCCAGTGCCTGAAGAGGAGAACTGGCCATTGTACACTAAAGACGCTCCCACTTATTATTCGTTTAACGTAGATGGCTCACAACTAGGCAAAGGACCGAGAGCACAAGCTTGCGCTTTTTGGAACGATTTTCTACCCAGGCTACACAATAATCCAGGTATCACCTTTAACTATTTACTCTTGTTTCCTCACCTAATCTAATTATTATTTTTGCTCGTTAGATATTCCAAACCAACCATGCGAACGTGCTGTAAGTCATCAGTTGAGCGACAGAGCGACCAGTGTGAAGTTGTCATCGCTTATATTCAACATTTTATTAGCATATCGTGGTTTCAAGTGGTTCGTCTAAAGCGCTAATTAAAAATAGCTTATATTTTTGAAACATTAAAGTTTTATTGTGCTACCTGACTATAATCATATTAAGGTATCCTTATGCTAGTAAAATGTTATACTCGTGCTTCGTGTATTTAATTGTTTTCATTTATTTGCTCACAACGCCTAAGGATTAAGTTATTATCGTCACTACAGCAATTTGGACCCGAATAGATTTTATCAAATACGATGAATAGGTACTAAACAGTTTTAGGGCTCTCTAACTACAAAGGTTTTACCCAAATGTACAAAGTAACTTTAAGGGTCCAGATTTAATTCATTAAGTATTCAATGTAGATGGATAGGATATTTTGTTGGCTATATATAGTAAATTATCCGCTTGATGCTACGGCAGCATACATTATGGTTTGAATAGATGAAGTGATATAAAACTTAATGAAGCTTTTTATTTGTATTGAACTCGACATATGTCGCCAAAGATTTTAAATGTTTGTGTGAATTTATTTTATAAAGATTATTGTTATATTTATTTATTAGATGTCCTTTGTGATAAATTCGTGTATGTTATTATCTTTTGATGTTAAATGTTTGGTGTTAATATTTAATATGAAACATTGCTTGAAATACACTGTCAATTATAGTGTCGGTCGTATAGTTAAATTTTATCATTACTCATTATTTTATTATTATTGATTAGTATTGCATACTTAGGGAAATGGTGCACATAAATGCAACAATTGATTGTAAACATTTTTATATGAACAAAAACATATTAAACGTTAATGATAATAATAGATTTAAAGTACACATCTATTTGATGTACTCTGAATTATACTCGTGTTTATTTTATGAATCGATTTCGAATATAAATATTTATACAAACCTTTAAATGAATATATCTAACGTTTCTAGTTTTCTAAACGATGATTTTTTAAGAGTGTATTGTCAAGTGGCAATTAAATGTAGAAAGACTTTCGCTTTTACACCAATATTTTGTAACATATGTAATAAAATAATGAACATGTATTATTAATCATACTTCAAATAGATGTTAACGTTGTTGAAACCTATCTTATGATGAAACTTATAATATATAATATGTGTAATTGAATTGTGAGTCAAATGTAGTTGTGTTAATCACTTATGTATGTTGCTGAGATTATTTTAGGCGAAATGAATATGCATACACACATAATACTGATATTATATATCTTATTATAATGGTGAAGTATGATGTTTTAGTAGTGTTCTGTGGCTGGACCATGGTGGCATATTAAGGTAGACAACATAAAGTAATAATAGAAATGATTTCTCGTCACTCACAATATCTCTTCTTATGAGCTTAATCAAACAAGCGTAATGTTATTATATTATTATTATACATAGGATGCTAATATATATATATATATATATATATATTATTATACAATATTATACACATCCAAAGGTATCTATTATTTGATGAACTACTAAACACCAGTGATCCTGCGTGTGCACACTTGATGTCTGACAATGAACAATATCTACATATTATTATTATACTAATACATAATAATCCATATTGTCTTGGTCTGTTTCATATGATTATTATAATGCAACTGCTTGAATTATAGTGTGAGACATATCAGTATAGGTTATAAGTAATACGGTGTCAGCTTTATATAATCAAATCAATCAATATTGATCCAATTCTTGACATATCATTATATTATATTATATATAATACACACGTGTATAGCTTATTTACACCTTATCAAATACATATCAATACACTGATAACTGATTATTTATATATGATTATATACTCGAAAGTGGTCCCTAGGAACAATCTACATATTTGTTCAATACTTCCACATAGATTCTAGTGAAAAGCTTTAGTTCCAAATGTTACTAGAAAATTATGACTACTCTATATGTACTATGTATGTCTAATTGCTTTAAAGTGCACTCTTTCACTCAACATGTGTTAGAGCATATATTATATATTTACATATATTATAATTTAATGTATACTACATATTAGCCTTGGTCCTTTTTTACTTTTGTAGAAATTTTGCAACAACTTTAGGAAGTAAGAAATATTTTGGATACATCAATCTTCTAAAAATAGATCTTTTTATATACACGATATTAAAACTATTTTTTGCATATAATAATAGAAATAAATTATACGTGTGTCGATACACGGGATTTGTTTTCCCAACGAATTTAAACGTTATGTGTATATTTGTGTTATATGTACCTACCATTTCACAGCTCGCATGAAAACTATTTTTTTAGATATCGTCATTGTTTGATGAACATGCTAAAAATCTGTCAAGTAGAAATACTTTCAATAAAGAGGTTTTAATTATTTTACCAGTTTTTCTCTTTTACTTAAACAGAAGTTTGCATAAAAATGATGGCAAAGATTGTCAGTCCCAGTTGATATTTCAGGGTGAATATGCATAGAAAAACCTCCGTATTCCAATAAACAATAACATATCACATCGTAGAGTGGCTTAATGAATGTCAAGGGTCTATAAAGCTATTAAAAGTTAGAGGATATAAGCGGTAGAACACGTACACCCATGGTCTGTAATGTGACTATTTATTATTCATGAAATAATTCCAATGCAGATGTCCAGCAGAAGCAGCATTTTGTGAATGCAAACTCATGATTAGCGCTTATGATTTATTAAAATTGCTTAATTTTTTCAAATATCAATTGGTTAGTGAATCGGCATACTGCTTGAAACTTGAATCGAGACTACCCACGGCAATTATGCGCGTACTTGAACATTGAAACAGGTTTTCAGGGAACATACACTACTTTTTATATGTGAACATTGAACACCATCAGTGATCGCGACCGACTCCTGCATCACTCACACAGCCACACCCATGCATCATTATAATGATTGTGCACACGGTGTCCTGTTCTATGGACTGTTCTGTTATTGATGTATAATATAATATAATAAAAGATGTGCCGATGCAGGGTGCAAGCGCGAGTACAAGTGCAAGTACAAGTGCAAGGCATGGCGCAAGGTGCACAAGAGGAGGGCACCACAAAGGTGAACTAGATCCCGCAGTCACATTCAATGTCGTACTGTACCCCTTGCCACTCTTATTATACACCTTATATACATACATGTATATAGCATACCTGTACGTAGTTGCAGTGCCCTTCGAACCTGCATCATTCCCACACCGAGCTGCCGAGCCACAATATTGTACTCTGTATTATTATACGGACGAGTAGTATAGGTGATACTTGGCATTTGAACATTGACGCGAAGGCGACTCATTAATCGGCTAATAGATGTCATCAATCACAGGTTCAAGTCTCTGCGGGTCATCTAAGATCATGGCTCATCCCATTTGATATTTTATCGACACGCTGCGTCTGACCTTTTTTCCGCGCCATTGAATCTGATCACCGGAGATATGTTTTTTTACGAATGTACCAATAAATACAATACATCTCCATATTGTATTCGTCGAGTATCTCGACACATTGATAGCGTCATCGGAAGTATTCGGGAATGACAGCTACACATCCGCGGCCCTGAAATACTTCCGCAAATATCACTTCAACTCGTCGGACATTCTGTGGATGAAAATGTATACATTCATTATAATAATAATATCGAACACCACACACCTTATATACAATCGAATAAAACATAATTATAATATGGTAGCCAGATAAGCTAACTCATTAAAATTAGTCAATACTTTGGCAGAGCGTTGAAAGCAGCAGCCGTTTAGTGTTATTTAAATGTTAATTTCATCCACACTTCTTTTATTTGATGTCATTCTACAAAATATGATATTGCCTTGCATAATTGCAACACGCACACACACACATGAATAAATAATTAATTAATATTCATCAGTGTCAGTGGTGGTCCAGTATTGCTGACTCTCATTAATTGGAATGACATTGTGTGTTTTAGTATTTTTCCGTCATCTTTGTATAACAAGCTTTTGATTGGTTTTGGTCGGAAATCAAGAAGCCTCAGGATATTGATGTTATTCGATTAACCTGGCAAACAGTCGATCACACCATAATGGCCTTTCAAAATTTTCCTCGACACCATTCTTTTTATCTGCCCAAGTACATCATTACCTACCGATCACAACATCACTGCCTGATATATCTCATATTTTCATTTTTGTGTTCCACTTCTATTTCCTTTTACTATTCGTGTCGATACAGAAAGCATTGGATTAGACGTATGGTAACTGCATGTTTTGAGTTTGATTGTAACGATTTATTTATAACGATAAAACTAATATAATATATCAAATGATACGAGACGGCTGTTTGATAATTTGGTGAAGAAAATAATTACCGTATGTCATTCCAGTTTGAAAAATAAAATGTTTTTAAATGCTTTGAAACCAATCAAGAAAAACAAAAATAAATCAGCAATCGTTAAGACATTTTATTATATTGCCAAGAGGCAAAGGAAATTAACAATCAAATGTAGAACAATGATGTATATGATGAAGGTATATTTGTTTAATAATAAAGAGTTTAAAAATACGAATAGTGGTAAAGAGAAGCTGACATCAAACAAGGAACGACTAGGACATTAACATAGCGATATTTATGGCGGCCATAATAGAAAACACGATTGTAAACAGTCGAAGCGGTGACAATTTTTATGTATTATAATAGAAGCTGACGGTTTTGGGAATAAATTAAATACAAAGCGACACCGAGTCTGCCGAGCCGCCTCCATATTCACACTTCTGACTCATGCTCATATTCACATAATTCTTTATGCCAAGCCTCAATATACACATGACATTATTATAAGCTATAAGCTCGCCCATAATACTGCATCATGTGAATGAAACCTACACGATCACAACTGACGATACTCTTCTACACATATGTATAATACACATAGTATAATGTACTTCATGATCGTCGAACAGACTCATACTATACTTACTACATACAGATAACCTTTATGCTCAGTAATCTGGTTTACATTTCAAATGGCACTCAGAAAACACCTGCGGAATATACTTTTTGTTCATTCTGAATGAAAATGTCATCATGGGTGATGCACTGACGATGGAAAATTTACCGCCATCATAGACACATTCGAAAATTTGCATATTTCTCGAAGAACTGCAATATTTTAACGTTAGTAACATTAAAACCAACCCACCAAACTGGTATGCATTATGTACTATGACCGAGTCACACACACCGTGCCTAAATAAAAAAACAAGTTTTTGATGCAATTTACAGTGAAATGCAATAAAATATCTCATACATATTATATTGGCTATACTAACACACGTCAATATATATTTATATTCGGTAATGACATAACCATTATTTTTATATCGAATATTCACCAAAATCAGTCGACCCTTAAATGAAATATTATCAATTATGTGTGAATCAAGGACATAAACTGTATTCCACAAACTGATTGATCGGCATTGACTGAAACTATCATACGTCATGTATAAAAGAATCGACATTCACTGAGTGAGGAGTAACGTATAAAATGGAATGTTAAATAAGTAAAATAAGATGATCAAAGAAGGAAAGAAAACCTTTTAAACCTTCGAATGATTTTAAGGTAATATGATACGCCAGCATAAGTGTCACTATAAATCCAAATATACTTTTAAGAATTAGTATTTATGTGCTCTTTCGCCGGCAAAGTATGATCAGGAACGTGCCCAATCCTCCCGAAGGGTTCAACAAACTGGCAAAAATCTGGCCCAACGATATGAATTTATGGTTGGATAACACCTATGGATATGCAAATTTGTTCAATTTAATGTGAACGGCGAGGAGAATCAAGTATGGGATCTAATTGAAAAATAAATATAGCGAGTAAGATAAAGTAAGAGTACAAGATAGCGTGTAAGTAAGTGTAAGAGATGGTGATTGTCGAAGTGTGAGCAGTAAGCAGGTGTATAAAGGGGGCTCAACATGAGCTCGTCGAGACAGTGTAAAGTTGAGTATCGAGAGAGGCGGTAGTGAGTGAGACTCTCCTTTGGTAGTCGCTTCATATTAAATAGGGCGAATTCTATAGGACTTGTGCACCACGCCGGCCAACACACACACACACACCAGGGACTTGACAACTTGTAATCACTCACTTCAACTACAACACATCGACATGTCTATCAATAGTATCACTAGGATCACCATCTTCGCGATCACTCTCCTTTGCGTCGTCCCAGTAGCCATCGGCTGTTCTGTGGGCAAACAGATGATAAGTGAGTGCCCACTGCCCACTGCCCGATACATCGATCATTACGAAAGTGCTAACAACTGTTTGCTTGCAGAGTCCGGAGGATTAGCAGCTTCCGACAAGCAAGCCATAGTGGACGCTCATAACCGGCTTAGACAGTCTGTCGCCCTCGGACAAGTCACCAGTCAACCACCTGCAGCTAATATGATGGAGATGGTAATTCATATTCATTCATTACCTATTACTAAGCGCCATTTTATTAATTAATTAATCATCCTTTTGATTTTACTGGATGGGGAAAAAAATCCAGAGTGAACAATTATAATATATAAAATATAGTCTCACATTGACATTGTCACACATGCGATATAGAATGATGACGGCATAATGGGTAAAAGGTAGCTTTCTACCCAATAACAAGTATTAGTTTATTGGCAAAGAGACACACGAAAAAGATGTACCATTTGGGGGCCGGTTATGTTAATGTTATGTGCTTCCAAGCCTGACACCTGATACTCACCAACCACACCTGGACACTATATATTCTCTTAGATCATCGAATACTAAATTAACATCAGCCATATACATATATTGAACCGATCATTTGTACATACATATATATATATATAATTATGGAATATTTTAGAAATGGGATGACGAATTAGCGAATCGTGCTCAGGCATGGGCCGATAACTGCGTAACTGCCCATGACGGTGCTGGCCAAAGAGATGTTGGCCGTTTTCCTGTCGGACAGAATATCGCAGCTACGTGGACCACCAGGCCACCCTCGTCACCTTTGGACGCTGTTCCTGATTTCAACAAACAGATCAACGCGTGGTTTGATGAAGTCCGTCTATATGGCTTCAAACCGACCGGTTATGGCCACGGGACTGGACACTATTCACAGGTAAATAACTGACCAAACTTCCGACCCATAATATTGCATACGATAACATCATGTAATCGTTTTATAGCTTGTTTGGGGCGAGTCATCTCATGTGGGATGCGGCTTTTCCTTTTATTACGATCCCTCAAAAGGGTATACTAAATTATACGTATGTAATTATGGACCAGGCGGCAACGTTATTGGATATAAACCTTATGAAAAAGGACAGCCTTCATGTAGCAGCTTCGGTTTATCCGACTCCCGTAAATATAGTGGCCTCTGTGGTGAGCTTTCTACATTTTGTTCTTCCTATGAACCGTTTAATCGATATTTAACAATGCATTTCTCATATTATTTACAGCGAGTACGTTCGACGCTTCCTTCAACGAGGTATCCTATGAACAGAATGACTATAAATATTCAGGTTATTCTCAAGGGGATTATCAATGGCCTGTGGCTTATCAGAAGCAGCCATCTCCTACATTCAAGCCACTCATCAGCCTTTTCGGGAATACCGCTGAAGCTCTCGGCAACTCTGCGCAGAAGTTCATCCAGAATGCCTTCACGTCCACTAAGAGGGGTTTTCGTTTCGGAACATTATATATCTGATGGTTAAATATCCACCATCGCTGATTTGTTATTATGTATATACTTTAATCGTAAAGGTGCAGCTTCACGCGACGGCTGATACTTTTTATTAAGTCTTATATGACTGAATTGACTGATCGATATGTTGTATTTAAATAATTGGCCTGGAAGGCTAGTTGTGTATGTTGTTCCTATCTTGGTTTTACAAGATGAAGTCCTATGTGTTTTCGTTCGTTATTATTTGTACACTGAATTTAAGGTATCCGGGGTTTGCAAATTTTATATTAAAATATGCATCAAATTGTACTATTCTACAAAATATCATTCGCATCATCATGTGTAATATCTTTCATATTCATCAACATGTAATATTTATCATTGCATTAACCCCGAAAATAAAATTTCTAATTGATTATTTGACTTTTTCTCTATACTTTCAAATGGACTTCAAGGGCAGGCAAGTTTTGATAATTTTGACAGCTGTACAAATTACAACTGATCGATTTTTTGAATAAATAAAAAACCTTACAACCCTATTGAAACGGCCTTAGCGGGGATTTGGGTGTTTAAACTACCTATCAAATCGCCGTGCTTTAGCTCATATTGTTTTTTTTTTTAATTCTGCGATGAATTTAGTAGAAATTAATGGTAACAAAATAAATACAAAATAATTTGATTAAATCAATTTTTTCGGTTAATAAAAGATTTATTCGGTTTCTACGAGTAGAGTTGATCTATTTTGAACAGTTCTTGCGTGTATACATGTATGTAAATCAGGCTAATAATAATCGAGTTAATAAATATTAAAGACGATAATTCTAGCAAGAGAGAAATAATATTCTTAATCGAAATTAAAATACATATAGAACTAGCCATAAATATAGAGACATCTATAAATCGTAGTGTATAGCTTTAGAGTTTAGTGTAAAGAGCTTCGCATAACTTAACAAAGAAAGCGTTGCAAAATTATATTTTCCAAGTTTTCTTTCACGAAACATTTCTTCATTTATTAAAACGAAACGAAAATTGTATATTTTATTATTTTTTTAACAACATAATATTATCAACTAGCTCGAATTATAGCGTCAACTCACATTTATTAATGTAAAAAAAAGAAACATTAGGTACTATAAACACGTAGGTATGTGTTGATTCAATAACACCTATAAACAATGTAACTCTTAGTAGAAATATCATAAAAACCTATTATTTTAAAATAACTGATTATGTAGGTATAGGTATATACTGGGTAAATAAATATTATTATTTAAAAATAATTCATAATGCCTCTGGTGATATATGTATTTCGTGATGCAAATATCCATAGGCCATTTCTATGACATGTTCATTAAATTCTACGAACAAGCCGACGACACTGAAACTACAATTTTGGATGAAGTATTATGTATATAAGTTACTGCAAACTAATAAGAATGTTGTAATAAAATAAGACACTCACATAATGGTGCACTTTATGCATTTCACCAGTTAATAATTATTTGTGAAGCGTCTGGTCGTACAAATGTTAAATAACAAGCATTATTTTAATCTATTTTATAGGTTTTATAATAAAATAATTACATTAAACGTCATCTCTACGGGGGCCATCTGGCGTAAAATGTTGGGTTTCAGTATAACAATAGAATATCACACCATATTAGATGGCATCCCCTTGGAAAATATTTCACAATGCTACAGCAATGGACGAGCATTAATTATTTTTAAATTTCCCACCAGCACATTTATTAGCTTTGAGTATTTTGTTTAATAATTACATGTAGAGCTAAAACTATGGGTAGTTAGTTAGTTGTATATGTTTAGTAGGTATCGTGTAAACTAGAGGCATACAGAGAAAGTCGGTAACTGAGGTATAATGAAGTATAATTTTGAGAGTAATTTGAATTTCCCAAGAAAAAGTACTATTAACTAATAAGTGGAACAGCAGGCACGTCAGAGGGGAAAATACAACAAGCATAATATGTATTTACAAAATATTCGTCCAATATTCGAAACTAATTAGTTTGTTCCCGTATTCCTTCGACACATGTGTAGCATGTCATTAAAGGAGAGTGATATTTATGCAGTATATATGTATGGATGTATGTATAATAGAAAGCAAAAGAGATAGAACAAACAATGTTAGGTTACGATGGTAAATCTTGCCGATTCGGAAGCGCCACTGGGTTTTGCTTACTTCCAATTTCCTGCAACGCCTTTGATCCTCACCATACGGAAATCTGTTTGTCGGACAACAGAACCCGCCACTGCTTTTTCTTTTTTTTACTAATTTTATTAGTTCTCCTTTATTCGCAGACGCGGCCGAAGATTTACCCGTTCTTTTGCAATTGCAACAAACGATTTTACAATGAATACATTTTTCAGAACACCAAATTACGTTATTCACTAGTCTTGCACTATTTAACACGAGATAAAGGATTATATATTCAAAATACGAGGGAGTAGCCAAATCTTTGCGAAATTCACTAAAGCACGACTTGTAGCTCAAAATATTTCGACAAGATTAATACAGTGGATTATGATGTGTCTTATGTTGGCTTTCCTGCGAATAAACTAATCCGTAGATAAATATATTAATATTAAATTAATGCTTTTGTAGTATATGATCGAAAGAGTATTGAACAGAAATAAGAGCAAGATTAAAAATAAGAATAGAATAAGAATATGTATATGAATATAAAATAATATAAAGCAATGCTCCTTAACGAACAAAGCATCAAGCTACAAATGGGCTGATCGCGTGTTTCCTTTCCTTACTTCTAATATAACTTTTGGCCACGTTTTGTTTTTAATTTTGTTGTTTATTCTCAATGCTGCTTCGGCTCGGCTTATATTCGTTTTGTTTTTTGTTTAAAATGAATTTCAGGAAAGTAAAAGTAATTCTCTTTTGTCCGATAGAATACTATTCACTCCTTACTTACCTCCTGCCAACCGGCTGGATTGTTGCGACTACTCATTTTACTAATATTATTTACTTCAAAACAGTATTTTTAACAATAAAAAATTATAATATTTTAAAAATGGTGGATAGTTGATAATTATACTGCTGGGTTTATCCAAAAGCAAAATATTATTATGATTCGAAAGTAACACATAAGTGGGGACAATGTTTTTATAATTATAAAATTTTGGGTTTAATGAAAAAAATCATAAATCTCTTGGGTTGTTTCCTTTGGTAGTCACCGATTACCTTTTCAGGGTTGACTGTTCAGTTTAATATTTTGTCCATAAGTCCATAATTTGGAATGCATTGAAAAAAACAGCTTATTTTACGAGTATGCAATCTAAACAATTTCATGCTATGATTCGATGGGTTATTAACATATCTAGGAAAAATCCGTTGTTCGCTTTAAATTTACACTTATAATATTTACTTATTTAAAGACTAAGATTTCATATGTTCTCTCCTTATAAACTGTTAATTTTAAGATACATTTGTATTAATGACGTGATTGACTTGGACTGTTTTACAGGCCATAATAGATATTCAATAAAGTGTTACTATAGAAAACGATCACAGCCCTGTATTCAAACTGCAATCTGCTAGTGGTTGAATAAAAATGTGTTTTTAATGTGTCGGTCACACATACAATTAAACTATTATATTTGTATGTGTCAGACACATAATCATAATCTTAAGTATGTATATGATCGGTACTCATTTTATTTTATATTAAAGAACTTAATTTTTAATATGAACTAAGGTCACAAAGCATCTACGGCGAGATAAAGAAAAGCGGGTGTAATCTTATTACTATGATGTTTGGATTGTGGTGTTAAAAGAACAATGTGTTTATTGCTAGGCTTAAGGTCCATCTAATACGAGACGCGACTCCTAAACAATCATCTTGTTTTATATCTTTTATCGATACATCTTTCCCGTTTTATCACTATTATATTTAACACATTTTCTTTCTCACCAGTCATTAAATTTAGATTAAGCTTTATTTGCATGCGTCGGTATCGTATAACGACCATAAAAATCTAGATTTTAACAGGAGCTCGTTTGAATATGTCGATCCAATTTTATTTAGATGTCGATAAACCAGACAAACGTCTCTATTGTAAACCTGGCAAATCTTAATAAATGTCAATAAAATTTAATCCCATATTCATGTAAAAGGATGTTAAATAGAATACTCATTGAGTCGGCTATAGTAAAATGTTCGTGACCATTTCGACCAAGGTAAATATTTCCCGCCTCCATGACTCGACCGAAACCTTTAATAACGCACTTCAAATCGCGCATAATCCATTATTTATCGATACCGTTTATTATGCCTTCGCTTTGATTTTTTTTACCAAACATTTTTCTGGAGAAACGACCGAAAAGTAAATATGAATGAGAAAAAGGAGGGCCTGAAGAGCGGTAGGATAGTCAGAGGGTTTAATCACCAGCTATAAATAAATAATACGAGGAAGATCACGAGTGACCTTTTAATATATTTTTTGCTCACTTCGAATAAAATTTTAGTGCTGAAGATGAACGTATATGGGAACACCATTAACTAACAGTATGGTGTAATGTTTTTTAGTTTTTTACTAGCTTTCGATTCGTTTAAAGGTGTATGAAAAGACGTAAGTATGTTGTGGGCTCTTGGATGAATATATCTACAGGTTAATGAAACCTCATATAAAGAATCTCAGGTGTGTGAGAACAACTGAAAGTACATATTGGTGCCTACGAATAAGTATCAATGAGAATTATGTAATATCACCCCATCATTATGAGTGTGGCTCGAGAATAAATAATTATTACTATAAGGTATTTTGACAAAGAATAAATTAGATAGGGTGTACATATATCAGTTATTAAATTGACTACAAAATCAGGTATGACAAAAGCTATGCAGTTCCAAGAAAATCGAAGACAATATTTATAAAAGAGCCAAGATTTCAACAATTCGAGTACAAAGGGTGAATATTAAATAATTGTAAGAAATATAAAATCAATAAATCTACACTAAGATACCTGATATTGTCCTTATATGATTTAAGTGTGAATGTTTTCCAATTTACTTAAATTATCTTTAATAACTTACCATATTTGTTTAAGTTATTTCCTATTTCGTCAAATTTAAAAATAATGATCTTCCTCGGGAATATTATATTTTTTCGGGATATTTGAGGGTGGTGTAAAAAACCCCTACGGATTGCTTATACGTGACAGGAATCAACTCACGGTTACGAGTAAAAACAGTTTATGTTAGAGGTATGTATTAAAAGCAAATTGCTTGTGTTAATAGTTTTATTCTATGCTAGTTAATAAACATCATAGATTGAATTTTTCAAATAGGTAATATTAAACGTGTAGCTGTTAAAAGATTATATTTGTATATACGTTTTAAAAAAGCTGTGTTTTTTGATAAATAGTATTTATTTATTTTAATTAATAACAAAAACACACGTGTAATTATGAATACAAAGAATCAAATGTTAATATCGATTATAAGAGTACTAATTGTCAAATGCATGTGTAAAATGTAGAAATGGTAGGGTTTACAATGATTATATTGGTTTATAGTACCCGAAGGTATGGCTAACAAGGAGGAAATACTATTTGGGGAGCGAATTGAGCGTAATAGTTGCGAGCCGCCTTCAAATTGAACCGCTGGGACTTATAAATATTTTTAAGCTCTACCGCCGAGACTACCACCATCATTCATCCCCTGTCCTTAAATCACCTCCACATTACACTTATTACATTACGCAAACCTTGATACGTGTGCATTTGGTTTATTTATAGATTGTTCAAGATGCCACTTACACGGAGATGTGTCACCACAAAGCACAGTGTATGTATATAGCAATGTAATGATGAAGAACAGCCGTGATAGGACTGCACGGAGAGCGGTGTAGAGTCGTAGCGGCGTAGCGGTGGCGTAGCTCGTAGTAGCAGCAGTAACAGCAGCGAGCAGTGGTTGCCGGTGGCCGTCACCCTCAACACGTTAGTCGGCGCCGGCCGCCCACACACTTAGCACGTCTCTTGTCTCTTGCCCTCGCATACATTACATGCAACTTATCTCGTAAAACATGAAAAGTGAAACACTATCTTTTATACACAAACTCTCCCTGTTGCTCATCGCATTTATGGTTCGAGCAACATGTGAAATCTTACGTGAGTACCGACTACCGTTTTTTTTTCTATTTTTCTACCAATCGTAAAATCACTTTTGACAAATCGGCGTATAATTTTTATTAGTTTAGTTGTGTAGTTGTTTCTATTCTTAGCATGCATGGGGCTGGTCTGCGATGGAGGCGTCAGTTTTCATTCGGCACCGGAATTATTGAATACCTAGTTGGCCGTCATAAGCATAGTCATGTCCATTAGTAAAGCTGTCATCCACCTGTCAGCGCGGTTGCATTACTATTACTATGGCCATCACTACGACTACCGCTAATGTATATCTTCTGTCGACTTTACCGCCAGACATCCTCCCTTTCTTAACATAAGCTCAATTAAATCACTCACATGCGCGACAGGCAACATTGGGGAATAACCTCCCCCTTTGTTTGTTTACTCGATAAGCGGCTTTTAACTGACTAAACATTGAACGGTGTGGTAAACACCACACCTCTGATTACTTAATAAATCGTAGCCTAGACTAGCTTTTTGCAGATAGTATAGATATGTTATGTTGTTAGTGACCTCTTCTGTCGCAAGTCACCTGTTCGCGTCGCACGAAGGAAGATATGCAATGTAAAGAGTATAGAGTCATGATCAAAATAAATACATAATGCAAGTACATAACATATAGTGGTGATGCTAATGTTAGTATACTTAGTCCGTGCATTGCCGTACCATTCACGGGCACTAGCGCCTCAGCCAGAAGCGGCACTCGGTATTTGCTGCCCTATGATTCCCACCATTACAGACGCCGCTTTATTGTTTTCAGTCCCAAACTACATACTAGGATTTGGCTACTGTATTACTGGGAAAGGGGGACCAAATAAACATTCATTACTTCCTATTATATACGAATACATATTTATTTATTAGACTGTACATATTACTTTCAATCGATCGGTAAACGCCAATTTATTAAGTACACCTGAACGGTATTATGATGAAGATTGAAATGATATAATAAGGAGGATGGCTGAAAAAAGCGCTTAAAATGTAATTGGCGAGGGGTTGGCTGGTTTTGGTTTGGTTGTATGCTTTACTGTGTGCGCCTTCTTCATCCCCAAGTGGCTCATTAGAAATACCCGCACCCTTAAATAATCGTTAAATATTTCTCGACCATACTTTACATAGAGATCATTCTGATCTGAGATGAGAACCGTTCGACCGAGCATTAAAAAAACTTGAATGAAATCCAGAAAATTTACCTAGGATGAACTTCCTGTATTTTATTTTCTACGAGATCTCTGTTCGACAAAAGCCAACTATGCTTTGCATATTTTATTTATCAAAGAAGCCTTAATAAAAAAATAAGAATTATAAAGTCAATATATTATTATGAAGCAATCGAAGTATATGTATATAAAATATTTTGAAAATTTTTCAGCCGACCCTAAATTCAGCGCTGCAATTGTAAATGTAACGACACCAGTTGGCAGGGAAGCAGTGTTAGCATGTGTTGTACAAGATCTTTCTACATATAAGGTATACTCCGCTAACTCACATTATCCAATGCAATGAATTGACATTAATAAAACAATTCAATCTAATAGGTAGCTTGGCTACGAGTAGATACGCAGACTATTTTGACTATACATAGTCACGTGATAACGAAAAATAGGAGAATAGGTGTGACACATAGTGAACATCGTACGTGGTTCTTACATATAAGAGAGGTTAGGCCATCTGACAGAGGCTGGTATATGTGTCAAATAAACACAGATCCTATGAAAAGTCAACTCGGTTATCTAGACGTAGTCGGTAAGTGTAACAATTTGAAATAAAAAAATATTATTACGCTCTCTGTGAGAAGAGCGGATCACTCAGAACACCCTACCTAAATAATTCCGATTGGAAGTAATTGAAAAAGACATTGAAATAAACAATAATCCAAACAGTGATGGAACGAGAAAGAAAACACGTTGAATACAAAGGCATTAATTTTGTAATGTTCAAAATATTCCATCCAGCAAATAAGCTAACAGTCATAAGTACTTTTATCGCGAAATTGTTTTGTTTTTATCTGGCACACATAATTGTGTTTTGAACAAATTGACGAAAAAATTATATCTCTTCATATAAAAAATATACAAATAAGTTAGATCACAGTATTACAGGTGAGCTAATAATGCGCTGCGCCGACATTGTCCGTTTTGTGCAGAACAACAAAATAGTTTTATACACGTAATTGTGTTTATAATGTGTAGTGCCTCCGGATATTCTGGACTATCCAACAAGTACAGATATGGCGGTAAGAGAAGGATCCAACGTGAGCCTGAAATGTGCTGCTAGTGGAGCTCCTGCACCAACCATCACCTGGAGACGAGAAGCTGGAGAGCCCATTCACCTGCCAACTGGAGAACAAGGTCTATCCATTATCAATTACCTACTACTCGCATTTATCGCATCATATCGACAACCATTCATAAATGTCCACTATTTAACTAAACCGCTGTATTTATTAAGTATTGACAGTTGAAGGAGATACTTTAAATATAAGCAGAGTGAGTCGTTTACATATGGGGGCTTACCTGTGCATCGCTTCGAACGGAGTTCCACCCACCGTTAGCAAGAGAATCATGTTAATCGTTCATTGTAAGTAGTGTTCTTAGAATATAATCAATGCTTAACGCACACCTGTACGCCATTACAATTTCGACCAGTTCCTCCGATGATATGGATTCAAAACCAACTGGTCGGCGCCGTGGAAGGGAAGCCACTCACCCTCGAGTGCAATTCCGAGGCGTATCCTAAATCCATCAATTACTGGACCAGAGAGAAAGGAGAAATAGTTCCTCAGGGTAACGTTTTCTTTTTACACCCCACTTAATAATACCTGACAATTCTTATATGAATCATACATTTAGGTGGAAAATACGAGCCCCAGTTGACCGACAACGTGTACAAGATGCACATGAAGCTTACCATTAAGTCAATGAGCGAAACGGATTTCGGTTCCTACAAATGCGTGTCAAAGAATTCTCTCGGCGATACTGACGGCACTATTAAAGTTTACCGTTAGTACTTTTTGCCGTAACAGATAATCAGATTTTTCACAAGATGTTCATTTCTTTTATTTCGTTGTAGGTATAAATAGAAAAACTTCTAATGGTATCGAAAGTAACAGTGTCGGCAACTCCGTGGCGGGCAGACAAGGTATTTACTAAATCTTATCTGCATTAGAAAAAACCTCTCTTTGAATAGTTATTTAGTGCTTGTTTTTTTAATAATAACAATAGAATAACATAACTTTTTTCAAACTTAGATTTGAAAATGTCTGGAATCGAGAAATTGGATCAAACGGAATACAACGGGGCAACTTCTACTTACTTATCCACTCAGTCAATTTGTATAGTATTATTAGTTTTAATGATTTATCACTAATCAATATTTTGAAGTATTAAATATTTTTATACAAAAACACCGTAAATATATTGTTAATAATTAAATAGTTCCGCAATCAAAGTTGCGTTTAGCTTAGAGACAATATTGTACAGATGGAATAATAAGAAACACGCAATAACTTATATAATAATATTTGTATGTACTATGTATTATATAATTATATATGTAAATGAAGATGTTGTTAGGATAGTTTTCGTATTAAGAATGTGTGATGTAAGTAAGTTATTGTTAAAAATGTTCATTCGCATTATGTTTGATGTGAAGTAGTCAAAATATTGGGTGGTATTATTAGTTGTGGTATATATGTAATAGGATTAGTTCGTAGCATTATAGTTATTATAGTAGTTAGAATAACATTATAAAATGAGCAATGTTAAATACATATCATATGAAGCCGATAAGGTTGTCGCTAGTCCTTATATCGTAACTTCCAAGTCATGCATAGCTTTAATTAAAACACCTCAATTCGGTTTTGTCAATTACAATAAAACTGTGACATATCCTCATTTTGTAACTTACTGTCCGAATATTCAAGGATAGAAGACATATAATAAAAATATATTCTCATGACTGAATAGTTCTAAGTATGTAAAATATTAAGTAAATATTTTATTAAATTAAAGTCATATGGTTTTTTTTATTCCTAAGAGGTAACAAATATTAAAAACGCTTCACCTCGGTACATGTAAAATGTTGCAATACTTGCTTTCAAAATAAAAAATATTTCCGAATGAAATCATGAAGTTGTGCATTTTTATTTCTTCTTAAATCACACGAATATTTCACAAAATACGTATTTACATTTAAAATAAATCCACGTAGACTGTGAACAGCATAAATTTATTTGATAGGAAAAGTGTATCCATTGATGAAGGCTTCGGAATAGAGAGGCAGGGAGAGGGAGAGTTATGATACAAATAAGCATACAATACTAGTTTGACTTCCTGTTTCATTTCCTAACGGTCATATATCCAATAACCGATGCTCTCTAGATCACACAATATCCTCCACTGTAATATATCAACAGTAAACTAGCGCACTGGTTGTTCTAACGAAGCATTGACAACGGGGAAGGTATACGAATAGTTAAAGTAACGAATAACAAAGGGCAAATACAAGAATACACGTGTCGGCAAAAGCATAAAAGTAATTCTAAGTGAAGGTCCAAAGTGTTGTCATAAAGAGAGAACGTGAGCTCTGCCCGAGCTATCCATACTACTGGCCATACTCTTCATACTACAATACGTTATTATTACTAACTATTAACGACTATTACCTTATACATACATATTTATTTCGATACACACTACCATAATATAATCAAAATAATAACCAGATAAGACAAATCGTCGAGCTGAGCAATCGGAGTTAGCCAACATTTGACGGGTTTCGAAAGGAAGTGAAGAGGGTTCAGGATACGAGAGATGTTTTCTTGTTCTTTTCCATAATATTTGAGGGATAAAAAGTGGTGCGGTGGTCTTTTAGGAAGCACTCGTAGCCACTTCACCAGCAACGACCGCCACGCCGACAACCACCCTATTAGACATCATCACCGTTTCCACTTCACTCCATCCACCGTACTTCATCTGATTTCTCAACATTGCATCATACCCTACACCATTACTGATCAGATCTGATTAATAAATCATAAGAATACGCCCCAATTATGTTGATGCTCATATGTACATACGTTGTTGATATGCGGCTCGATGAGAAGTGATTAATAATGATGGGAATATGTCCGAGTAATGGAATTAATGGTGGGCAAAGGAGCGCGAAGTGGCGAAGCGCGAACAAAATATTGCCAGTGGCTCTATGCAAAATATGCCAAGATCATTTGGACGAAAAGAAGTTCACGGACAAAGAAGCACACAAATATCATGAGGGATCCACTTATCAGAACAACTCTTACCGAACTAATGATATTATATCATACCTGCTCATTCTCCTCACGACCCTCTCTTGCGATTATTATTAAAATCCCTTCGTGTTATCGTAAAAAAATGCACACTCACACTCTAATAATAATATATTCATATTGACGGGATTCTTTTGAATGGTGTCAGGCTAAATTACTATTTTACGATAATGCAATGTGGGATGGAAAATAATGGAACGACCTGTAAACGATCCTTCGGATTACAACACTTTATGATTGCCTCGTGCAACCCCAAAATGATCTTCACACCTTCAAACCTATTTATTCATTTAATTTAATGCACGACCTTACGTAAATCAAATTACAATCTTTAAGCAGCGATTTGAACAGATTTTTTTCATAATTAGATAGCCATTTGCAGCGCTGCGTATAAAGTTTGTACATGTTTCACCACATAAAAATGGCAACATAAAAAGGGGGAGAAAACGAACGAATTACTCGAGTCATAAGAGTGAATGTCAAATAGTAACATTTTACGGTGTGTAAACTTAATGTGGTATACTCTTGTATACACAATCACATAACATTGTGTGTGTTTGTGTGCTTTTATACACTTCAATAATATTATCAAGTACATAGTAAAAAGCGATGATCAATCAATCAAGACTTTTAGATAATACATTTGTCTTTAAGTATAATTTTCTAAATATTTTATTTACGATAAAATATGAGTAGCCTTAAGCCTGCCATAGGATATGACAGCTGGTGACATTTATGTAAATAGAATTGATATTTGTAGTACGGTTTAATAATAATTGTGTGAGAGAGGCTGTGGCGATCAGAGATCATCCGAGCAGCCATTTCATTTCCTGTCAATGTTGGTTTCACTGCTTGTTACAATCATCCCCTTAAGCAATACATACATATATACATACACACACACACACACACACACCCCGCGGACATGCATACATACCACCAGGCATGCAACCAGGCGCCCTTCCACAATCACTGACTGCCCTCAAATTGATAAATGTCCACCATTTATTTTCAGCTTATTTATCTATTGATCATTTTTTCATGACAGTTATAGGAAAACCTAAAAGCTGAAACATTTTATATAATTAGTTATACTAAATACAAGATAAATATCTAATTGAGGAGAATTTTATAAATCCCAGCATATGAATATATAATTTTTGTCTCTTAGGTGAATGTTTAGAGAAAATATCATACTTTACTAACATACCGTAAACGGCTTTGATTTGTGATATGGTAACATAATTCGGCATCATACTTTTCGTGTGTGACCAATTACGGCCTTTGAAAATTTAAAATATATCTATAATCATCGTAACATTATCAAAAAAAAAACAAATACTTTACAGTGGCTTAAAAAAAATTAAAAATCAGACATGTCTGACATATTGAGCAATTGTGACATTTACTCCTACACATTAACGAAACAGGATATGAATTAATTTAACCAGGTACTGAGATACAAAGTATTTTTTTTTTCATTTAATAATCAACAAAATTAATAATCTAAAAACAATAAAAATGGTCGAAAAGGCAATAAATAAAAATTGGTAAAGTTATATATGGCGATAGACGAGGGGCCTCGACTTTGCTTATTTGTGGTAGTTAAGATTTCTAATAATAGGCGTTTATAAGCAAACACATTCCTGGCCAGTTTTATGTGCCCACGATTGTGGTTTCTTTTTGAAATTATACCCTTTTCTATACACAGCTAAAGGGGAGTCACTACTTGGGGTGACCATCGTCGCCGTTTAATATCTACATATTTCGATATTTTTTACATTATTCATGTTTCTTACAAGCGCATTACGTTTGTAATTTTATATTAAATGCTTCAAGTATAAATTATTTGATGGGGGTGTTTCGGTGTATTTGTCATAATGTGTAATTGTTAAAGATGTTTGAGGTGTTGTTATTATAAATGAGTAAAGTATGGATACAGGGAAGGTCTCCGATAGTCGGCCAATACTCGTGGTAGTATGTATGGTGTGATAAGAAGCACGCGATATGTATTCATGGTTTTATGACGTTCTATGGTGGTGTGTTGTTATAATACACCGGCTATGTATTCTGATTGTAATATAATAGTATGTATAATAATATAATAGTATTCACCGTAGTATCGACAGGTTATAGAGGCCGTCACACGACACGCACATTCATATTATTCGTTACCCTCACTCAAGAAACTTTTAATTGCCAAGTTAAATAGACTCCCTCGCACTTTTTGATGGATTAACTTTTTTGATTATTTTTCATTTGTCGCCGCCTCAAAGGGTTTTTTTATTTAAAATTTCGAATGATGAAAATTGGAGATCCCAACGACTGACTCTTCCGTGATGACTGTTGAAACCCTTTTCTTGTTATAATAAATTCTTAGTAAACACCACGAATATTATAAATAAATATTAATACTTGTAAGGCGTGGCCTCAATATTGTTATTCAGCATTATCTACGATTAAGCATGAGAATGGAGATTGGAGAATGAAATGAAATACATATGTAAGTAAGGAGTGGGTGTTTGTAGTAGCAAAAAGTAAAGGCATAATGATAAGGGAACAGATTGAACTGGACATATTTGAGGTTCTCTTGGAGGATTACGCATTCAAACGGATCCTTTGCCTAACAAAGACTCAACCTTAGTATTACATATGATATTACGCCGATACTACGACCAAAGCCCTTTAAATGACACTCTCCATATTAAAATGGCGTAATACCAAATATTATGAATTCGTAGAATGGAAATGAATGAAACACTACTTTGATTTTAAAGAAAGAGGGCTGACCACAAATTGCTTATAGGACTTCTCAGTGTTAAAGGTCGTACAGTAAGTACGAGGAAGCCCAACACACCACGACAGCCTCTACAAATATATTATACCAATCACTATTAAAATATTTCCGATTATTTATTATAACACTTCCTAACAATTAAGCTAGGGAAGCTGAGCTGCGTGACCTGAAAGCAAACGAAGCAAGTTTAAAACTCTGTTTGCCGTGTGCGAATTGAGAATTATATGGCAATTTTATGCGGCGTTGCAAACTACAAAGCAAAATTGAAATAAACGTTTTTCCGCTGCTTATAAAAGAGACTGGTCGACGACAGACTAACATTTTACCTGCATCACTTCACTACTCTGTCATTTTATATATTTATAAATGGCTGGAAATTGACATTTATAATGTCTGTTTTATGTATTACTATGTATCTATTTGCCAAACACATTAGTAAGCAAATACTAAAGAATATTCGTAATATTTGTGATTCAAACTAATATTACGAACATAGATTTAGTATTTAGTAATTTAACATAGATACACATCATGCACCGGTTCTATCATAACGAAGTTACCCGAGATAACGCGCGTATTATTTTATAGTTTTAAAATAACTAAAACATACCTATGCAAATAAACAATAGTACGAGTTGGTGGCGAAGTGCATATCAAATATTATGTAAGCAAAGGTCCTGCGCGGCGATATGTATAGATGCATGGTCAAACATGTCAGTAACATTCTCTATTTAACTATGACTATGATTACAGTCACATCTGTCATATAATCGGCAAAACATTCATCTTTCAAATGTTCCTTCTACTAATTGATTTTCTTTAGTAGTCTGTTCCTTGAGGAATAAAGTAAAATATTTCAATTGAATGGTTCTTTAAATATTCAGTGACCTTTAATGTGCAAGGATTTCTGATTCAGCAAACTACTTCTTTATTATTTAGTTGTTTTGCCTGCAAATGGTATTTCAGTTAACTATTGTATTCGTTCAAAGCGATTTGGGATGAATGCAATTCCATTTTACAAATTACCTCTCCTGGATTCAAGTTTGTCATTCCTGGTGTGTATGTTTGTTTGATAACGCGTAATATTCAGATTATAATATTCTTTTGAAATATTAAGTGTAATCATATTGAGGGGGATAAAGCGGAAGGTAATAGCAGACACATCGGTAAGAGTCCCAGAGCAGTGGCGGGATCAGGATCAGGATCAGGATCAGCATCAGGATCAGGAGCAAGAACAAGAGAGTATCACAATAGAGATGTTGTCTGGTGTATATTGTATTGTAGGATACTAAGTATATTGTGTTGTGGTCCCCTTGCGACACTTTCATACTCCGTTGCAATCTTTGCGGACAATTGACCGTTTCCTGCCACCACCACCCCCATGAACGCCCCCATAGCCGGGACTATCAACATCATGACACCTCATTATCAACATTATGAGCATCCGCACAACACAACCATACCAGTACACTTATTGCATTTAGACAGCTTCACACACATCTAAACATTACAAAATATCATATATATATAAATATATATATATATATATATATATATATATATATATATATATATATATATATATATATATATATATATATATATATATATATATATATATATATATATATATATATATATATATATATATATATATATATATATATATATATATATATATATATATATATATATATTGAAAAGTAAATTAATCAACGTGTCGATACAAGTTATTAATTTTACAAACGGATAGAAGATTGTCTAGCGGTACAATGAATGAGCACCACCCCTTGCCGCCTACCACCAAACCTCGCCCCCTCTCTCACTCTGTCCCTCTTGCCGCCCCCCACAAAGGGAAATATGCCAGAAAATGTTATTTCATTTTTGCCGACACTGCCAACAACAAAAGGTTGGAAAATTAATGTTACCAAAAACGGCTCTGAATTTTCATCAATTATAAAATATCTGTTGATGTTTGTCGATGAACAAAAATATCTTATTAGAGAATTTTCAAACATTCCTAATAAATAAGTTTCCATGTTGAGCAGTGTCGCTGGAGTAAAATTGCAGAGATGCGTGTTATAGTACAGTAGTAGTTAGCAGTTAATATTTGCTAGTAATATTAGTCGTAGTAGTAGTGGATGTGAATAATAGTGAAAAAGCTAGAGCAATTATTTCCAGTACTAAGTGAACGGGATTTTTTGTCGTGATTGAGGCAAATGAAGCGAAACAAACCATTTTTATTCACCGTTCATTAAATTTCTACATATATAAAATAGATACGAAGGAGAATTTATTTATTTTATAAATTGTCTAGAATAATTAGTAAACTTTTCGGTATATTTAGGAACAACCCTCTATATAGTGTGAATATTGTGTGAAAAGAGTGTAGATATTGAACACACGATATTGAAGTATTTGTTCAATGGAATTGGAAGCAAATCGTCCGTCGCAAATAAAATGGCAAACAAAAGTTTACGAGGGTGAAGCGACAAGATATGGGGGAGGATGATACCTGTACTCCCTTTTCCTCGGCCATCTTCATTCTACCAAACACTCGCTTTACTTTGAGCTGTTATTATTTGTGTTCGGTCAGTTTGATCATCTCATGTGATTCATATAATTGAACAAAGCCTTCACGAACATACACGATATTCGGCATGGCGTGTTCGCGTATCGCATCCAAGTATGGAGTCACACAGTATTTACTAGCAGCTACTTTACTAGCAGCGAGTAATTGTTGAAATAGGCGGCAGCAGGGCGGGTAACAGCGACACTACGGCGACTTACTTCTTGGAATCACCTTACCACCGCCCATTGCACCACCCATTGCAACCCCGACCAAATATTCCGGACTTTCCCTGCTGTGTATTCTATTACTATATTGCACACAACTCACTTTTATACAATTCTTCCTTTTCACCGACAGTCGATTTAGCGATTTGTAAATACATTCAATAATGTACTCACATACATACAATTTGAAAGCAGCAACGATGACGAAAAACCAAAGTTACAGGGGAAAGCGTGAGGACATCAATCAAGGTGTAAGTGAAAAATAAAAACGAGAGAAACAAATCAATCGATCATTGCAGACAATGTGTTTTTAAAATGTTGATATAACCGTTGTCATACAACATACTACACGTATTCAATGTATCAATATGATCGATTACCTGGATGCTCTTCGACTATACGATATTATTGATTCTTGAACTTGCACATTGGTTAAATTTATAACGATACTGCGGACATCTCGATTAATTAGGTCTTTTCATTGTGACCGCTTTTCATAAAAGGCTTTTATGGCTATTCTGTGGAATGCAACTTTCAAAAAAGAATATTTTCATTAAAATTCTGCGGGGCACCATAAATTTGGCTTAACGGCATAGTTTGGAATTATACAGAGGGGGGTTAAAGTCAACTGACTGCTTTTACCCACACCGACCACCCGTATGAATACTTTAACAAAATTTAACCATAATACAAAATAATCAATGAACAACTATCAATGTTTCTTAAATAGAATAATAGGAGTACAGAGAATAAAGTTATCCATTTCAAAAGAAAAATATAATATGCAAACTTCTCAGAAGTACATAGGTAAAGTATACCTACTCGTAGATACGAACTCGATTATTATATATTCAATGCAATACTCACCAAACGATAATTTAACAGAAATATTCACATTAGTTCAAATAAACAGTTTTATTGTTTATTTAAGATATGCTGTATATTATTTTAGACATGCCCAAGCACGTGAAATATGAGTTGTAAAGAGGAGGATATGCTTGTAATTAGATATGTATTTAGAAGATAATAGATAAAAGGAGTAGTGTTGTGTTGTGGATGAAAGCTAGTTTGAATGTGGTTATGGTGATGCGGTAATGGCGCAGCACCTGGTAAACATGCCATCGCCAATCTGCCATCATTAACAACTGCTAACCAAACCTTCAATTATCACTTCCAACCGATTACCGCGATCCCTTTTCAATCACCGCCGCTGAATAATAAAGCCGGCCATTTATCATGAGCATACTTGAAGACGAAGGTGCTCTGTATTGACCACACACCGCCACAATCAGAAGTAATTTATGTGAATTGAACACAGCACTGGTGAAGTTAGTGATGAAGGCCTCGAATCTGTAATTCTAATGTGATGCATGTGGACAGTAATTGGTACATACACCTGACAGTCAAACATGAGCATGCCTTCATATATACTCTACTACCACTACTCTACTCTACTTTACAATTCTACTAAATACTTATCTTTTCCCAACCCCATTGTGTACATCTATAACATTCTATAAAAATATTGGTTTTGATTTTCGAGTGTTGAATGCTTTTGGTAAATAAAGAGTTAAAAGAAGCCATGTGAAAAATTAACCCATTAAGAGTGGTAGAAAAACGAAAAAACACAAAAAGCCAATATCGACAAACGCGTTTCCATTTAGAATCTCGTTTGCGGGTCAATCCAAGTTGGGACTAATAATAACGAAATGGATTGTAGTTCTGTGTGCACTATTATCTCTATTATAATACTTTTCAACTTATAATTATTACAAACACCTAAGACAGTTAGACAATTAAAATAAGTAAATATTTAAGGTCGGGTTAGTTTATAATTTCTAACAGTAGTGAAAATATAAATATGAAAAGAGAAAACAAATTGAGATAATTTATTCCTCGATCGAAATTATAGAGAGTTACACGGTTACAGTAATAAAGTGTATTGAATAGAAATAATCCTGAAAAATTAAATAAGTTATGTTACACCTACCACATAATTCAGGACTCGAACCTCTTGGATTGCACTCAGTTACTCTACCATTAAGCTAATAGGATGCTTCTTATATACAGTCATCAGAAAATCACTTCACAAGCTATTACACCATTTTATATTTCTATATATTACTTGCCTTGGACTTGGTTCTCTGATATTCTCTAGCATGCGTGTACTTTAACAATATTTTGTAGTAATAATTACACAGTAGAAGTAACAGCAAATAAGCAAGTGGTCACTGTTTGATCAATAATGCGTGATCATTAGATACACTTCTATTCACTTGCACATTCTACATACACTAACTACACTACAATATAGAGAGAGGTGCCCAAACTTGCTACTGGGATACTGTCGACTTTTCCAGCGATGACTCCTTTACATGTAAAATATTTTTAAAAACTAATGACATATATTTTTTGAGCCGCCTTGTGGCCCAGTGGTTAGTGTAACGGATTCGTGAGTGAAGACTCCCGGGTTCGATTCACGGCACCGGAGTCACTTGGTAGATCTAGCTTAGCAAACTAGATCTAAAGCACTCATTGCTGTGTGGTGGCCTGGGAAACCATCTCTACTATATTCTCCCGTAAAGGCCAAGGTGGCCTGGCCAACCCCTTATAAAGGGACTCCCGCCAATAGGGAAGGCGTCACGATATATACATACATTTTTATCAAATGACAATAGTGAAGAATACTTTTTATGCCGAGTATTTCCTTTCGTAGTTGACCCGATCTATTGCGACACTATATTTCTCCATTTATTTCTATTCTTGCCGCATCTCATATGTCTTTTCATGCAATCATTTTGTTATTGGTGCTTCTAACATAATTGTTCTTACATCCAGCTATATCTGTTTAGGTCTTTCTTTCCCTCGTATCATTCTTTTAGCATCATATATCACTACTTGAATATTTATTATAATTAGATGAGTCGGTTAAGTTTGTATGCATGTAGTGTATTCGGAATAAATATAATGAATTTATTGTAATGTTGCAAAGGGGTTGATTTAATCACAGTTTCATCGAAAAGGCGGGATGTAGCGAGCGTTGAAAAGCAATTTCACGCTTCTTCGTAAACTTTATTAAATGAATTACATATATACTCTACAAAAGTGTGAAATGTCGTTATTGTAATATATTATATTATGAAATAGTATAAAAATTTGGCACCGCTCCATCTCATGTAGGTTGGCCGGTGCCACTTAATAAATCATGAAAGATACCGTAATTTTGAGCAAGTTACTGTTCATACATACGCCGACTGTCGGTCGAGCAAACAAGTGGCGATTAACAATTTATTGCAAATTGCTCGTTATTACGAATGA
The DNA here is from genome assembly GCA_022606485.1 of Agraylea sexmaculata. Taxonomy (NCBI): domain Eukaryota; kingdom Metazoa; phylum Arthropoda; class Insecta; order Trichoptera; family Hydroptilidae; genus Agraylea; species Agraylea sexmaculata. Next base: position 81,728 of record JAGTTH010002672.1, read on the forward strand.
TATAACATTATGGGGTATGAGTGAAGGTTGTGTGAGGTAAAAGCCAGGCAGATAAACGGTTAAACCGGAGCACAATTAGCGACAGAACTGTCACCGTTGATAACTTTTCTTTGTGATTAAAGTTTGACAAACAGAAAGCTCGATATTTTATATAATCTATATTTAAGGGTATCATGTACCTCCCTATGTACAAAAGCGTGCAATGTAACAGAGGCATTGGAGCGATTTTGTCCAGGATTTTAGCAAGGATTAGGACTTCCACAATTATGTAATAGGTACCTACTCGTCGATAAGCTACTTCAAAGGAAGCTATTTTATTCAATATTGCCATTGTATACACACAAATCATTTCATCCGTGTAGCCTTGTTGACCAACTTTATACATTTGTTAAGTATCCTTATTTACAGACATGCCTGTTATAACAATATTAAATAAGTCCTTTCTATTTCTTTATAAGCCAATAGTGAGTTTGTCAAGTACAGCTACTTTGAATTTTGATGATAATTTATTGGGTTTATAATGAAAATTTAGGGTTCACGGAGCGAATCCATATAATCTGGGTGTTTCAATAACGAGGGCAAGAGTAAAGCGGTCCATAATTCAATAGTATGGCAATCACGATAAACTCTACGAAGACTCACATATCATTATTATGAATATCTATTGTGAGGATGATGAAGCTGCAGCGGGACAAATTACTTAAACATTCATTAATAAATGGATGTAGGAGTCGGTATAATAATACGTTGAATATTCACGAAGATGAATAAATAATATTGATATTAATAAGACGGTGAAGTGTTTGGAGCGGGCGGAATGTAATTTACGATGTTTTATGCCAACAAATCATGCTTAAGTGATATCACATTGGAATTTATTGAGAGCAATAAAGGTCTAATATCTTCTTTAACCATAAATACTTACATATGTACTGCTACTACCATACGAGTACTCTAACACAACTTAGCAATATTTATCCTCATCTTAACTCACATTTAAATCATTCACCTATAAAATATCGCCCGGAACCTCTCTTCATCCGGGACGCCTAATAAATCCGCATTTCTAACACGAATTACTATTACACTTGAGTACTAGCTACTAGTTACCTACGATCTGATTAGGCAAGCTAGCTTCCACACAGTATAATGTCTAAATATGTCTATTAAAATATCGAGCATGGAACCCACAAGTCGGTCATTTATCGGAACACATGCATAAATATTATGATGATATTTGTGTTATAAGTTTGCGAGGAGTGTGGCCGCCGATGCCAAACTCTTCAAATTTACGATGAACTCGGCTCGGTAAATAGCGTTGTGAGTTTCGAGGAGCGATTGGGAAATTTGCAAAGTTTTATATGCGCTACTTTTACTACGTAACCCGTGTGTGTGTGCCACTTCAACTTTTGCCAAAGATCTTATTTCAATACACGTGTTTACTGTTCACTGTTCACTCACAATACACTATTATGGCACATCTTAACCTATATTAAGACACTGAATACATATCTCTTCGTCTTAAAAAAGATTTGGGTAAGTCCCTCGCGTAGCTGCAAGAATCACGTATGGAAACTTCTCCGACTCCCCGAAGTGCATTCACGGTTAATTATGTCCTCGGTTAAATTAATGTTCATTACGGAATTTTGACAAAATTATACGAATGGGCGTGTTTTAAAGGTGGATCTAATTCGATGGTGGCATATAAAATGAGAGGGGGTGGCATATTTAAAAAGTGTGGTGTTGGCAAGAGAGAGCCAACAAGGTAGTGGAGCTCATTGGAGTCTAATTTGACTGTTTGGCGGCAGTCACAATGGTGGTTGGTAGTAAGTATGTAATGTAATGTAATGTAATGTAATGTAATAGCAGTGAAACTAGTGGTCACGTCTTGGCCTCATACTGTGCCGCTTTATGTCCCCTAATAAAGCGATACCCGCTGCACTTCCTTGCATCACACCACGACGCCTTTCAGTCAGCCTACTTACATTATAAATACATATGTATGTACCTACATTATGCTAATCCTCAATTCTATTATAAGAAATCGTTCTAAAAATGACCGAGTTATGTAATTATTCATCGGCGTCGCTTCGGTATAAAAACGGTTTCGATGGAGGATGATATTTGAAAACGGCGGCGTCCGCAGGTCATAAATTCACATTTTAATTTGGATTCCACTAAGTGCCGAGTGTCGGTTCCTTAAATCCGGTAGTCTGATTCCCCGGGGAGTCACACTGGAACAAGTATGGCAACATTCACAGCCACCGCTGGAATATCTCGCAAATTAGTTCGAAACTGTGCAAGATTATTTAAGTTACAATCATGTCGATGCGATGATTAAATTTATTCGGTCGTGTGGTGATACAAACACAAAGATATTTGTGATATTTATTTTGACAAGTCGTTGCACAGAAAGCCGTAATTATTCCCTATAAAACCTTTATGGCTGTAGAGTTTTTGAACTAGCAATTGGAGAGATCTGCACGGAACGGTAGTATAGCCTAATGGTAATTAATTCCGTCCAACAGTGTAGAAAAAGTTTTCTTGTTAGTATTTTTTTCAACAAACGGCATCAAATGATAATAAACAACGGATATTTGTTTCACTTTGTCTATGTTTTTTTTAAATTTATTAGTGGTATTAATTGTAGTCACATACATTTTTTCATGAAAAATAAAATAAATATGGATTCGAGTCGGTTAAATAATAACAAATATTTTATATGAAGAATGACGAGGTATGAAATATGATAATTAACGAATGAGAGAAAGAGAAGGTCACAAGATGGAGACGAGGACTTTAACTGAGCTCGTTAGAGTATAGTAGAAGAAGTGGAAGAAATGCGCCAAGTGGACCGGCAACTCCAACTCCACGACTAGGCCCTATCAGGCCCCATCAGGCCCCACCAGGCCCCACCAGGCCCCAACAGCACATCAAGGGCCTGCTCTGGTCTCTTCTATACAAAATAGGTACAAGTGACACCTCTCCAAGCCTCTTAACTAACACACCATCATCACCACCATCGCCACCTACACAATACACACCCTCAACAATACTCAACAAACATATCAACTATTATTTCGTGCCTTACTATTATTTATTACCATCTTACATTACAAACGAGTTTCTGCGAAAAAATATCATTTTTCCACTTCTTAATACTGTAGGCGTAATAGTATTTCCTTATTTCAAACTTCAAATCAAGTTTCCTCTAGTAAAACAAACCTCACTCTTTTCTAAAAGTTGAATGTATTTAATTTGTAGTATCAAATTAAAAGGAGATAGTTTACTACGAGCAAACTCAAAGTGAATATCAACTTTGAGCTTGTCAAAAAATATTTTAATCAGTACCCAACTTTTACAAACGGCGCTTTTTGTTTGGTTTATTATGACACAACCGAAATACTTTCAATAAAATTATTATATTCGTATAATTAGTATACGTAAACTAATTGAGAATATTTTTTACCCTATTTAATTATTTTTTTCGGATTAATATGGAATAGCAGCGGCTTGTTGTTATTAGCTGAAAGAAACTAACAGGTATTAAATTATTATTTTTGCGATACCCTACTTCGTTTAAAATATTATCAATGATAAAAAGTCCAGCTAGTATCTCTGTTTTTAATTACATGGCCGAGTCGGAATCATTATCTCGAACTGTGCTATTAAAAAATGACGATATGGAAAGGGGTTGTATATAATATTATCCGGAAGAGTAGATAAAGCATAGTGGGGCAAAGTAAAGCAAAGCAATGTTGGTCAAAGCAAACTAATCACGCATGTTACACCAGTCAAAAGACTTATGAACCCGTGGTCCTCTCCGTTCCCAAACTACGACTTAGCCACTAACACCTTTACTAATATCACTATATAAAAGCTGCAAAGTGAAAAGCTGGCAATGTGATCATGTATACGATACATAAATTTAAATATGCACGCGGCCGCTAATAAATACATGGCCGTAGGAACTAGTTTAGCTCCTATATTCCCTCCAAATAAGTTGGGGAACCTCCAAAGAGGCTTAACGATCACATAAAAGTGTTACTCTCCACTCAGGGTTGCGCTCTTCTCTTCATCCCACATCGATTATGTCTATTACCATATACGTCTCGTCATCAATTTACTACACATATACACAATATACCCATTCCCCTCCACGACGACTAAAACCCTAATCGAGTGCTGACTTTTTTTCCTAACATAAAAAATTTGAATAAGTAATAAAGCTGCATGCATGCTAATAAATGTTTCGGTGCATTTGAAGTGTAGAAGAGTTTCGATCGCACCGTAAATTTATATTGGCGCACCCTGAGGCCCGAAAAGGAGGTAAGAAGGAAGGAAGGAAGGAAGGAATAGGCGATGTTGGCAAGTGACCGAGCAGACCCGCATAAAAAGGCGTAGAATTAAAGAGTGGACCATTTTATGAGAAAGAGGGAGAGACTAACTGAGGAAAAGAACTACCTTCATCGACTTTATGTACTACACTATGAATATGATTACCGAATACTTGACCACCTTCTCCAATATATGTACTAAATGTTATTGATTTTAAATTATATAGTCATACACTGCATTGTTGAAAACTGGCTCAATAGAATGATATGCATACGCATATGAATTAGTTAAATAAATCCTTGTTGAAAAAAGAATCACATGCGGAATGTTGTATTGGATGGTCACTGAATAATGCAACATATTCCGGTTGTGTTCACCCACAGATCAAAAGCACTCTTTGCAGTTAGTAGTCCACTTCTATTATGACTACTGTGCATATTTAGACAATGGACTTAATAATAAACCAGTCGTATTGTTTGAGAAATGATGCATTTGTAAGCTATATTGGCGCAACAGGTAAGAGATGCTTGGCCTAAGAGTCTATAAACTGGTTATAATATCACGTTTCAAATACCGTATTTTATTACAAAACACACATCTGTTTGTTATCGTTTTGCTTAATTTTATCAAAACAATATGTCTATAATAGAGGCTCTAGTGCTGATTTAATACGCTAATTATTATTTTAATACCCAGATATATTATATCATCAAAGTAAACATTATAATATTAACATTACATTTACGACTACCTAAAATATTTAATAATTTAAAAACAATGAAGCAATATACATATATTTATATATAATTTAATAAATCAATTTTGAATTATTTCCACGTGATATCAATGGACAAGTAAAGTAAAAAGAAATCTCAGAACAGTTACTTTTTCCTTTTCGCAAAGTTTATGTAGAAAATTATAAAGAAAACGAACCTCGGAAAGAGTAAGCCGCTTAACTGAAGTTCTCTCATTAAGATATATTTCCTATTCGTCCATTATTTGTTTTTCTTCATATGCTCAGATTTAATTAAAATTAAAAGCTCGAAATGCTGTTGAGGTTAATTTACGTAACAACAGCATTATTATTCAAGAATAGATGCAGCAAAATGCTCTCGGCCAGATGATGAATATTACCTAGAACTAGACATTGTGCTGACTACTGTTATGTCAATCATACAGCTTCTCTTCCCTTCCCTTCCAACGTGTAGAATATTATACATGCTTATTATGAGTTATAAAAATAATATTCAGTGTGTGAATATTATATTGACGCCATATTATAACGGTTCAATATTCTAATAACGTGGCCATCGTGTTTATTCAAGAGAACAATTTATCGGTTCTCCGCATAAGATATACAATTGTTAGATTTATGATTACAGATGAAACTAATATTTATGTTTACCATCGATTAAATATGAAGATATTACACGTTATATAATATTGGATATTTTGTGAAAATATTTTTTACAACAAAAGCCCCCTTTTAATGTATCAAGACAGGAAGCAAATGAAATGATATAGGCCAATTTCATTACACGGAATAGTTGTATTTTCATTGAAAGCCCCCCGAGATAAAATCGTAAAAATATACAATATTTGTCTCATTTTACATACATATTCGCATATTGTAGCCATCGAGTTGGCTGCGTAGAGAATGAAATGAAAACATGAGAAAATTGCTACAACCCTAAAGTGATTCTGTCCCTCATTGAACCGACCCTCCATTGTTCACCGACAATCTTTCTGTCGATATTTTCTGGCCAGATTCATGTTATCTTCAATAACTCTTTGGGATTAAATCCGACGTAACTTATAAGTCTTATAACTACATATTAACCTTGTCACATTACTTGTGCAGTATCATTTAATTAATCCATAATATTACCACATTTTTAATTAAACACAAAAAGAGAATCCCCGCTTTTCGGTTATTTGCCTCAATTTAGTTTAATTAGTAACGACAGAGGAATACTAATTTTTATATTACCCAATAATGAACGTACTTCGAGTTTTACAATAGATTCTTGAGCTTTTAATACGTACATATACACAGTCATCGGTATTTATAAAAATAAAAGAGTGTACCTAAATTCGATTTGAATTTGAATGTCTTTGTTGTAATAATGATCCCATTTGAATATATCTATTAGAAATATCCCGGCGCGGTCCCCAAAAACTGCTTCCTTTTAAAATATTCCATTCAAAATAAAACAAAAGATTGTCGAGACTTCTTTTCGTTAAAACGTTTCTTTTTGTGAGGAAAGAATAAGTTGCGAGAAGCGAGATGATATGGAAAATGTGTGAGGAATAGTAATTGGAGTTGAAGGAAGAAGAAGCAAAAGACATTTTAAGTATTCATCGAACGGCCTGTTCAGCAAATGGCGACTCTCATACTTCATCTTAACGTTATCGTCCTCTTCAATTCAATCTAATTGGATTAAGCAAACTGCATTTATATCTTTGCGCTAAGAGTTGTGCTCGCTGCCTTTGGTAAACTTTCCCTGGCTCCGGAAGATTATTCTAATGACGCTCGCAGATCTGTTTCAAATTATTGTACATTCCTCACATTTATTACCATAACCTCTCTCTTCCGTTGTGTATAATATTACAAGTATAAGCCTCACAGATCAAACAGTCACAAAACAACACTGTATGGATTCGAGAATATGGAAATGAAGCAGTTTTCAGAATTGAAGAATACGTTTGGCGTGCACACTACAGGAAATGAAGGCGCCCTCTTCCTAGAACCAATATTCCTCACTTATTTATTCTAGCCACTGCCACTAATACTATTACTATTTAACTTGGCTTTTCAATGCTCTTCTTGCTCGAATTAATGACTATCCCACACATTATTTAACAATCAATATTCACTGACCACTGACAACGTTTCGCCTGTTTTCTCACCCGAGGGATTCATTACAATTTTATGTTTTTCATGATTTCGGGGTGGATTAAACCTACAAAGAAAGTAATTTTACACCTGAAATGTAGTAGAGGGAGGGATGCTGGTTGCTCCCCCTCCATAGACAGACAAGTAGTGTGTTTTAATACTCATTAATAAGTATTTCAATCTAATGAAGATTATAGGTATTATATCACAAATGCACAAAACATTATTTTTATGTAAGTAATTATTTCTTAACTAACTTCTTTCTTTAATTATTTTTATAAAAATCTTAAATTTTAATAAAAATAATTAAATTCATCGAATTATTACATTCTTATCATATTACATTAAATAATATATTACTTTTTTTCAGATAACATGATCAGTAAAGGTGTTGGTGGCAAATTTGTCTGAATATAAAACAATCGTCTATTGTTTGAATGCACAACGACTATAAAACCAATCTCCCCTCAAATTTCTTCGCTTCGTGCTTTTATATAACTTCTAAAACATTCCAATAATTATTATGGCATTTAACATATTCATTAATGTGATTTATAGTTAAGTTGAATTCTAATTCAGTAAAAAATAAGAATAGTAGCGTCATCAAAGTTACACCTACCTACCTACCACCCTGGTGCCCCTTTTAAATAAGTTATTTAGGTATATTTTGCAATGGTTAACATTATATGTATTTAAAATTTTCCGCAGCTTAATAGATTCTTCGAATCTTAGATTAACAAGCGCTGAAAAGTTTTCAGGTGGCGCTCATCACGCGGGAAAACTTTCCGGTTTTACACCAAGTTTTCGTGTCTGAAAGAAAACGACGAAATAAATTTAAAATTAATTGTAATAACAATAAGGGACGGATTTATTTTCACCGCGAGATATTTCAGAGATAACGCCTTCATTTGAATACGACATCTGTTCCGCTAGAATGAAACGGTGATTAGCAGAGTTATACATATATAAGTGAAATGATTCGGATGACGATCGATGTGTAATATAAAGACGGAGAGTTCTATTGAAATTAGTCAGTTATATTTATAGTGGAGCAGAGTGAAGTGGTGGCTGACTTGTGCTGCTAATTTAGAGTAGTCTGTCTCCTCTTCAATCGCTGCACCTCTACAAATGCTTCAACATCCACTCAATGTACCACTTTTGCATTTGATTACTTTTTTCCAGGACCGCCTCTCTGGCCTATTATGGGATATACCGAAGTGTATAATAACATATCGAGGTTTAATTAGAGAAATGGCGCAAAGTAGTAAGCCGATGGCGTAGTCGAATATCGATTGGTAAAAGTGGGCCGCACCGTTCGTACCACATGGACAGGATCTACTATTAAGATTGCCTTAAACTTTTAGCCGACTAACTAAACCACTACACTTCACGCAATCAATTATATCGGGCTGAACTCTTTTCTCGTTATTTGATACACGTTATTTGCTCATACTAAGTGTGTATCCGTTGAAACAAAATGCTCGACAGGGTGTAAACAAAGCCCCGGCTGTAAACACGGTGAACATTGTAAACACGGGCGAAATCTACAGGAACGAATAGACAAATAGATACAGAACAACTGATAAACATATATACACAGAGATAAACTCACCTACCGCCATCTTCTTATACGTACACCTACAGCTACAGATATTGAATGATATGCTTACTTAGCAGATGAACGCTGCACGAAACAGAGTAAAGAATGCCTGATCGACTAGTGCTTAGCTTCCATAATTCAGCAACTACACTCGTTCCTTCAATACAGACCTTCTTGATAATTCAATATGTTTCCACTACAACCACCACAATATCAACCGCTCTCTGCTCTTGAATCTTGATCCTCTTTTAACCTGACTTAATACCCATTCACCTACATTTTACATCCATCCATCGCCAGTATCTACGTACTTATATAAAAATATATCAATCATGTAAATCTACATTTTATAAGTGATACACTCAATAAATGATGCAAAAGAATTTGACTGAGTATTGCCAAGTAATTCAAGTAGCAAAATATTGAGCATATATGCAGTTAAAAATCATTATACAAAATAAGAGCATACTTCACGTTTGAAGACATTTATTTAAAGTAACTAGGCTATGATACAGGGCTGTATTCAATATAATAGTGCGATAAGAGTCCTTAGTGAGTCGTGTGTGTAAGAATAGACTAGGGCTTCTCTGATTACACTATAATATTGAATACGGCCCACAAATACTGTAGTCATGGGTTCAAATCCTGTTCTGGTGAAAAATATATTTCATCAATTATGGGTGGGAATATTAAAAAATCTCTATTGATTGTCTCGATCCAGGTTTACTCTGATTTCTTGGATCGTAAGGTTCAATACTGACCTGTGTAACTAGTAATAGTTAAGATAACCGACAGACAATTAATTAACACGATGTTGTTTCTATACATAATAAACATAAACATTCTCAAAAAAGACCTTTATAGCATATATAAATATATATATAACTAAATAACTTAAGTATTGTACTTTAATTTGATTGAAATGATAAGAGTACAAATATAATAAAGTATGATATGAGATCAAAAATTATACTAAACTAAAAACCACCTATATGTATTCGATTATATATTATAAATTTGAGTAATAGTACTAATATCACATAAATACATACACAAACACAAAAATAATACATGAGTGGTTATTGAAATTATAAGTTTTATAAGGTCGGTTTCTTCAGGCTATGGGCAACCTAACACGAGAGTTATTTGTGTGCAATCAATTGGTTTGTAATATAGTGATGCATAAAGATGCAGTTGGTGATATTTGCCTATCGAGTTACGTAGTTCAAGAATATATTAATTTATAAACAAGCATATCGAGTTGCCTTATAAATGTTACTTTTAGCTACTATTGCATGTGTGAATCATGTTTTGAGTAGTTTACCGCTATAATAGTGTATACATACATATAATATTAAGGCCAGGTGTAATATTGTCACGGTGGTGATAACTAAATCTGAACAACTCAACACCTCAATGTACAATATATTTGCAATATTCCTCAATGACGTTCTTTTCCATTATTGCTGTAACGTCTTTTAGTCACGCAATATCAAAACACCTCATCTTCTTTTCTATTCCATACAATTTTGGAGTTCAGCGGTTTTCTTTCATTTCTCTAATGTTATTCTATTGTTGTGCAATAATTGTGTGGCATATGTTACAGATCATCTAATCCAATACTTAGAAATAATTTTATAATTACCAATTATTTTATCATTTTGTATTTTTTACAAATTTAAAACATGCATTATATAAAAATAGGATGTTGATAGTGATAGTGATAGAATACAACAACCCAACCTTGCAAAGCACATAACAATTTTGCCACACTTCACTCCTTTACTGAACAACGACTCACTACAACATTCCAAGAAATCCAGAATATCCTATTCTGTTTTTAGTGGCATTTTAAAAATATGCATTTTAGAATTAAATTATTCTACTTATTGTCTCGAATAACTAGCACGAACAAGTCGTTGCTTTGAAACAGATTTTTATGAGGCCATAGTCGTAGTGCAAGCTGTAATTCTTATAGATGTCTTACAACAATGTGCAAAAGTAGTTCTATAGATGATTAAAACAAACATTTATCTACAAAAAAATCCACAGTTTGAGTCAAACATTCCATTTTACTCTTAATGATCATTGTCAATAATTGTATTACAAGTTGTTTCTATATGGAAAGATTAATATGTTAAATCGCATGTCATGGTCAAATTCAATTAGCTTATCTACATAAAGGTACCAATTATATTTTAAAAGAGGAAGATGAATTATTCACCAAAGGTTTCGTATGACGGTCGCTGCTTCTACCGCTCTTATTATTTATCTGTCACTTGTAGTCTGGTCCAGAAAATTTTACAAACTTAGTAATACAAAAAAGGAACTAGGCGATGATAATTCAAAAACAGGTAAACACAATTTTTATTTAAAATTCCGAGTCCTTTATAGAGACTCGGTATTTCTTTCACGGTGCAGCGGGCCCCACGTGGATTTAAACTTGCCGATGTGCAATATTCAACAATATTGTATACAAAATACATATTTCCATGTATTTTTGTAATACACTTCTTCACTATTTAGAATATCTTACACGAGTCGTCTCTACAATCTGTGAAATAAATCAACTCTATTCAAAAACTTTCCCATGCCTCATATGAGTTTCATTGGTAGGAATTATATTATTTATTTATTGTTAGAATATCATATTAAAAAATGAATGATATTTTTATGTTTTTATTGTTGGCAGATATTAAGTTTTAATGTATGATTGTAGAGATGAATGAAAAGAGATCAAGTGGATGGATATAATATTAAAGCGATGTGACACCTGACTTAAAGAAGCCGCTTAGTCATCGCGAAATATTGCTTTGGACCAAAGCTAATCAATCATTTTACAAAACATCTCATCGCAACTTGAATGATAACATTTTATCCGTGGAAAGCGACACGTTATAAGAATATATTTATTTTTTCGTTAATGAATTGACTGCATTTATTCTGTATTCATGACCGGTGCTGGTCGTCCTTCCCCTCAGAGGAAATGGTCATTTAGTTGTTCCACCGCACATTATATCCACAACCACATTCATTTTATTTAATCCAATTTGATCAGATCTCTCAAACAACTCATAGTATATATAATGTATATATAATGCACCTTTTTTCAAGATTAAATTTAACATAATAATATTTTTGTGCAAATATTTACGTTAAGCATCCATCATTGATATGCCATATTAGCATTTATAATGATTAAATATGATATACGTTTTAAAATAATATATTTATAAATAAGCTAGTGATATATATGACTTGGGTTAAAATTAGTTGTAATTACTATTATTAACAGTATATACTTATTTAAATCAAAGGTGGATTTTTTGACGACTCATTTTTGTGTTTTTAACCCATGGGCTTAAACATACAATTGCAAGACGTTAATTTTAATAATGTCTAAGCTAACTATGTTTTGTTAGTGAAATAATTATTTGTATATAATATTAGGTATGGTACGATATAAGCAATCACAACCGTTTTCGGTTCTGAAATAAAGAGTTAAATATTTTTAAATAACCCTCAAGATAAAGAGTAAAACACATTTAGCTTCAAAACATATTCTTCGTAGATATTTATTTGTGTTAATCGCCCATAGATTTTAATAGCTCAGGAGATAAGACGCGTCGCTAAAAATACTGTGGTCATGGCTTCAAATCCCGCTCAAATAAACAAAAATTACTTATTATCACTGGATTAATATTATTAAAATCCCGATCTATCTTGATTCAGGCTTTCTCTGATTTCCTGTATTGTAAGGTGACCCGTGTAACTAGTAATAATTAAGATCACCGACAAATAATTAATACGTTGTCGTGTCTAAAAAACCCAATTTGCCCCCTCGGAACGTATATAAAATTTGAAAAATATGTGTATTTATAAACATTTACGGAGTTAATGTGCGTTATGGGCATTGTCGAAACGGAAGCAGTGTCATGGTGGAAGTATGGAAGTATGAAGGATTCTCTTTCTCTCTTTCCTATCAAGTAATAAATATATTAGCCCGCAGATCTGACCACACATTATATCCTTATATATATGTATGTACTTACAGGGAATTCTCTGTGATGAAGGAAATCATTATACCATAAACTTAACTACCCACCCTAATAATATTATTTTTAAAGTGTATTCGTCTTTCTATAATACAAAGCTAGGTCGATTACAGGCCGGGTTGGACACAGGTCACACTGGAATCAGATAATTTAACGTATCTGTTATCCCGAAAGCGAAAGCACATCGAGGAGGAGGTTTAGTGGTATTTCAGTTATAATATTATGATATCATATAATGTCCCACCCACAGAGCACCCCGAAAAGCCACCACCACAATCACAATTCATAAGCGTACAGAACAATGGGTCAGATTTACAGGGTGAATGTGGTAGCACCAGCAAAAAGTCACGCTTTCATATTAAAAATCACGAATTATTGTCCTGCAAACAATGGATCTGGATTACCCTACTGGATAAACACTTCACTTGTTTACTTCTAATATTTATAACCACCTCATCCCTCTCATGTGTCTCTTTCAGTTTATGTCGATCTTCATGGCTAAAAGATGCTAGTTGATGTTCTACGCTAGCTTTGTCACTGTTAATGTAATTACAAAGCATACATTTATTTTGTACATAATAGTGACAGAAAATAAGACACATTGAGTGACACATTCAATTAAGACCATTCTCTATATTTATTCCCATACCACAAAATGTTTTGTGCAAAAAAATTGTAATAGTGAAATCGTAATGATTTTAATTGATAATGGAAGTGTTGTTAGGGAGTGTTTCCGTGTTGAATGCACATTATGTAAAATCAGTTTAAGTGAAATATCAAATAAGGCAGAATGATGTATTCCACCGCTTTTACTATCGAAACTATAATCTTGTAAGCCTGAGCTACAATAATAATCATTCTTACTTTATTTTACATGTTACAGTTATCAATAGCAATGTTATGATCTATAATATAAACAATGAGTTTTCGTTTTCAGAGATGGCTTGATTTCTCTCAGTCTTATCTTTGATCAAACTGCTCTATTGACACAAATAATAATATATATAATAGCTTAAGGTGTGATAATATAGAGAGGATGATTTTACTAGGATCCATGGTATTTGAGAATAAATGAGAAAATAATTCTTGATGTATAGACAAAGAAATATGCATTCATTTGGGAATTCAGTGATGAAATTATGAGACCGATGCGGGTAATTTATATATTTTTAAATTCGAAATGACTTTTAAATATAATTTTGACTAAAGTTAAAAAAATCTTCTGTTTTTTAAATTTGTAAAAATATGATACACTTTTTTAGTTATAGGCAAGATGTAATTTCGATAAAGAGAGCTGCATCAATGAAATTCAGGCAAATGTTTGCAAAATAGTAATGGAACATTTCCACAAAAAATAAACTTTATCCCAATGAATCAATGTGTTTTTTTTAATAAAAATCCTAGGTTACTTTTAGGACACTGTGTATATTATATAAAATGATTAATAATGATTCTTTTCGAGGCACTTGCACTAAAAATCAAAAGAGTTATTATGGCGAGGATATAAAGTTAATAGAGATGAAATAATGCATTGTGTGCGAAGAAAGCAAAAAGCTTGTCGGTTAAGAAATAAAGATCGATCGATTTTGGCGGGCAAAGTTTTAATGACAAGACGTAGTGATAATGAAGTGAAGAACACTACTATATCATGATTGTAGAGTATTTTGGCTTCAGCTTCAGCTTCAGCTCCAGCTTAGCTTAGCTTTGCTTGTACTGCAACACTAACCTTGTTCCCACGGGGACATCCATCCATAATGTGCTCACTCCACTATTATCTATGGTCTATCTACACTAACACCCATCATAATTATATTAACACTGACGACCAACTTTATTTTATTAATTACTTGGCTTAACATCCAGTAAAAAGTATACTTGACTAATTAGTATCAAGTTTATCCACTTTATTTCGCATTGGGTCACATACAATAGATAAGAAAACAAAGCATTCATAATAATATTTATTTATATGTGCGCCGAGAGGCTTTTACAAATTTTCGTTTTTTAGTCGCAACAACGTTTTAAAGAATTTATGTATTTTTAAAATATTTACCTGTCGGTGATCTTAACTATTGCCAGTTTGGTTAGTTACCTTACAATGTAGATAGTCAGATTAAACCAGGACCAATTGGTCAATCAATTGTAATAATATTATTCCCGATCTCCCAGTCGTAATCAAATTAATTATATTTTTGATTTGGGCGGGATTTGTACCCATGATCACAGTATTTTTAACCACGTGCCTTATCCCCTGAGCTACTATGCAGATATGGTTATAGTCAAAGTTTTCATATATTTCTATTTATTTCACACTTTTATTAGTTAATTTTAATCATGTCTCTTAAACTTTTTAAACAAACCAATACAGGAAGACTGACTTCGGAATTGCTCCATACTTCATAAGCGATGGACGCGATTTTTAATATGCACTGTAAGATTTGATTGCGAATTGCTTATTTGTTTTAAAATATAATATATTTATAATGTAGCCAGATAGGTAATTATTGAGTAGTATTGAGTTTTTATAGGATTCGCTGCTTAAGCTCATTTCGATTCCAAATTGAAATTAATTGGAGTATAGTAAGATAATAGTAATGAAACAGGCAGTTATGAAGATGAAGGTGTCCAAGTTATAAATCAAAAAGGGGATAAAGGGAAACAAGGAGAGGGAGAGGGTAAGAAATGAGCTGGACAATATTATAATTAGGACAGGGTGGTGTTTGTTGAACAGAGCCTCCGATCATTATGGGGAATTGAGTCCATTTTTTGTGGGCACCCTGAGAAAAAGACTAATGTCGTGGTAATTGCGCCTCACCCCCTCAAACACCGGCTATTTTATATGTACTACCTCTCTAGACTACACTCTATATTACCACCCCCTGTATATTCTATAGCCACTCAGCCAAATCACTTTATTCCAGTTTCTATTACGCCTCATTCTATATAAAACAACACATCAATATTCACTTTACCTCCCTCTCTCACGATTCATTACGAATACACTGCTTTTATTTACCGATATTATCTTGTCATACAAAAGTCCTCCTGCTACATATATTAGGCTGACGTTAAAACCTGCTAAAAATAAAATTATATTATTATATGTTAAATATGTGTATATTATTTCCACAAAAAGAGGATTCGCAAACCACACATTGACCCAAATGTTTCACTTAAACATTCAACAACCGGTATCAATTAAACAATGCTCTACACAAGCTAGGCCCTAGCATATGCTCTTATACATCATTCATTGAGAGATAAACTGCTTCAGACTAATGATTCTGTTAGCCACAAAACACCGCTTAAATGATACATAATTCAAAGAAACCCCCGTAATGACTACTTTTTCAAAGAAGCTACAGATCACACATTTCCTTACCCACACAATACGAATTCTTTTTACCGGAATATACACAAAACAATTTAAAATATAATATTATTTTCTTTGTGGGTTCTTAATTAAAAGTTATAAGAAAAACCACTGTTGAAAATGGAGGCAAGATGTGTTATATTAGGAGAAATACAAGACAGGGATAGATATCATGTGAAAAAAACATCTGCATTGTTTAATTGTACATTTAATTTTGTAGTTTTATTTATTCAGTCGTAAATTATTGTTAAATAAATTAACGTTTAATTACTTTAATATTTGTCTAATAATTTATTGCATAAATTCATGGAAACTTACTATTAAAAAGTCTATATTATTTGGCAATATTTATCTTTATTAATTTTATAAATTGTATTTTGTATATATTTTTTAATAACTTCCTAACATTATAACTCAGTCAAATTAGGACTTCACCTAGGAATTTAAGCCTAGAAGCTGTGATTTTTTCAATCCGAAGATTGCCTCTTTTTCTTCCTAATTAGACTGGACTATTAGTTACATTAGTAATCTATTATATATAAATATCATTGGTCATTTAGGTGTTCCTCCATAGAGGTGTTTCTTTATTATTAATCAAATATGTGAAAGGTATCAATCAGATTACAAACGATCTACACGTAGAACCTTGTAATTATAATATTGAGAAGAGAGTTTTTTAATTGGACAAGGGTGTTATGGCCTAGAGAGGTCGAGGGAAATAGTCGAAGGAAAGTGGCAGCGACAGGAACTGGCGGCGGTAAACATCGCAGCCGTCAAATTAGTACCACTATACACTTCTACTAACTCCTATACAATATACATATAATAGTAGTCCTGCAGGAAGTGTATAGTGGGAGAACACAGAGGAACCACCGGGATCAGCACCAGCTTGATGCTAATTGAGAGGGAAACATTGATTAACAACGTGGACTAGCATGACTCCGGCACGCGCCCAGCCACACTACTACCATCTTGTCTTGCTATAAGCCGTGGCTAAATAAAAGTGCAACATTTTAATTAAAAAGTGATCGAGTTAAAACATGAAAATGTGCACGGGCAGAAAGACGAGCAGAGAAACAACATGCAATTGATCTGCTTCTACAGTCGCTCCATAACGCCGCTTAAAATTGTAAACACCCCCAACGATGCTGCAGGGATGTGCCACAACCACAATCAACACACTTTTACAAGAATATCATTACATTTTTATTATTTAAAGGCAGTAGTATATTATAAGATTAACTGCATTCCAAGAACCAGCATTTGAAGTATCATCTACATTTTACTGCAGCTACAAAATTATATAATATAACTCGGTGTGTCAGATGTAAAAATAATGTTTTAATTATTTGTTTACAAACAAAACTGAATATGTACATCTATATTCCAATAAGTCACTAATAAGTAAATATAGTGAATTAAAGCAACTCTTATCATATATAATACAAGCTTGAAAGATAGTAGATGATACCAGCTTGTAATAATCTGTCCAAATGTCTATTATGAATATTTGGATTATATTTTGAGCAGATGTTGCGGATTGCCTACAATTAGGCGCATCAATTTTCCGATAGTTTATATAGCGAAACACAATTTTTGAAAGTTTTAAATCGCCTATAATAAATAGTTCGGTCGTTTTTAAAAACACATAATTCATTATATAATAAATGTCTTATAATTATAACAAAAAACATTTTTACGTACAAATTACTACAGTATTTTTTTGGAACAGGAAGGGTCATTTCTTATACAATTATATAATTTGATGGATGACTAATTTGTGTCGTAGATACAATGACTCAAATTGTACATATTATAACATCTGCAAGTGATTTTTTTTTGGTTTGAATTTTGAGATCCGCTGGTGGGCTGGTTATAGACGAAAATAATACTGTTTGTTTGTAATAAAGTAAGAGACGATGTGTAAAAATATAAAGGTGTATAACAACCCTGTAATAGAAAGTGGTGGTCTGTTTTACGGTGTATTTTATCGAGGGGTCCGCCATTTTGTGGCCAAGAGGTACCGCATTTGTAAAGCACACACATACAACATTCACTATTTATTACCAATGCTTAAAAACACTACGTCATTATACAAATAATAAATACAAATTAATACCGATTAAATTCCCATATCATCTTGATAGTAAATACATCCTTACCATAATATTTTTCGACATATTATTTAATGAAGTTTAATATTTTTACACTTTGTTTAGAAAGCACTTCGATGGTGTAGATTCGATGGTGTCAAATTAACCTGAACGAGTAAAAGTTCAATGATTTTCAACAAATTTGGCGAATTGTTTCTACTCAAAAAGACATTTTCTTTGTCGTCCAGTAGAAGTAATTAATATTTTCAATGAGACGGAAACAAAAATCATGTTTCTAATACAAATTAATATTTGTACTAGAAACATGATTTTTTTAAATTTCGTATTTAATAATACGAAATTCAGCCTGTATTTATGAATTATTACATCAATACACGAATTCTTAATCATATTTAAGCCTCGTGTGACGCCTTTTTGAAACTTAAGAGAAATAAATACTTATGAGAAAATGAAAATACATTTTTATTTATCTCCCATTTATAATATAAATTTGACTTTATATATTTATTACAGCGAGAGGGTTAAAAAAATCACCTTTTATGAATGAATACTGTATTTTTATTATGAATATTTGAATTTACTACTCTTTAGACTTTTGGGATTTTTAGATGATTTATCTAATTAACTTAAATGAAATTCTATTAGGTATTCTTAAATAAAATAAAGTAAATTCCAAAATCTTCAAAAACACAAAGTGTTAAAAAAATGTAGACTTATATCCACAAAATTTTTCGGGTATATTTTTTTTATTCTTCAATGAATAAAAATAGTGAAATTTAATTTACTTTAAGCGAGGGTTTTAATGGTTTTTTTTCACAGAATTGAATGAATATTTAACGTTAAATTATTTTTATGCATAATTTATTTTTAGATCTAATAAAAAATAATGTGCTTTGTGGAGGTGTTGCTTAAAATGTATTCTTAGGTAAATAATTCTTAAATAAACGTGTATTCTGTGGGTGAAACAATATTCTTAGAAGGTTATATTTATTGACTTTCAGTTGGTTTCCTTTAAATTAAAGTTTGATGATGGTGTAATAAGAAGAATAGTGGAGTAAATAGAGTAGTAATTTGGGTGTATCGCAGATGTGATAGTGTTTTAGTGTTGATCTGATCTCATTGTCCAGTGTTTATGCCCCGGGCTACACTGGGATACTTCTTATAGATAGAACAATCTAATCACTTAGTCTGGGGCCTTTTTACCAATATCTTATATCATTAGCCTTCATAATGTCGGACAAATACACTATTTAAGTAATAATTCACACTTGATATCCCTTTCGTTGCTATACACGCCTTATAGAGTTTTATTCGACCACTTCGCATAATATCAATTGCGTTTGGCAAAAAAGTGCGTTGCATCTCTGATTAAAATAACTTCTTTATATTATATTATTATACATATCTCTTGGGCCACCTTTCCGTACCGGTTGGATGAATTGTTTAAATATAATGTATAATATATATTGGGACGATAAAGGGACCACTTTGCTTTGGGGTTCTCCCGCTTAAACATAGAATCGCTGATGCAGATTTTGAATAGGAAAGCGGTTGTTTAATTACATTATGTGTAATTTCATGTGACATTATTAGAAATTGTATAGTGTTAACGTTATTTGAAATGAACGATTTACGACTATACACAATGCGATAGTTTCCCAGGTCATCACACACAGATGATTCCACCAGTACGCCACACTAATGACCGTATTTAATATAATATAATGTAATGAGAGTGTGTACGTGTAGTGCGTACACGAATAGAGCTGCTGTATACCAATAATACTAAGATCTATTCGTATATGCAATTTTTGAGAGGGTTTTTTAGACACAACAACGTGTTAATTAATTGTCTGTCGGTGATCTTAACTATTACTAGTTACACAGGTCACCGACTTAATAATCAGTATTTACCTTACAATACAGGATATCAGAGTAAACCTGGATCGAGACGATCGATCGGGATTTTATTAATATTATTCCCGATCTCCCAGTCGTAATAGAGGGTCATTTTTTTTACTTGAGTGGTATTTGAATCCATGACCACAGTATTTGTAGCGACGCGTCTTATCTCCTGAGTTATAACGCTGGTTTCTGGCCCTAAAACAGTGAGCTAACTAGCTCGATAATTTAGTAAATTGGTTATTACAAAAATACATCCCTTATCCCCAATTAAATCTTAAGTGATGTAGCTCACTATTTGGAGAAACTGACCCTAGTTCTATAAAGTACAATATGGATTAGTAGTTTTTTTCCTAAATGAAAGAATCAAAATTGAATAGTTGACTGTCGAGCATAGAGTTGCGGTATATGAAGAGTAACTCAGCATGATGATTGAATGATGCTCATGGTGGATGATATCAGATTGTAATAATAGTGTAGTGTAGTGTAGTGGCACATGTATGTATGAATGACAACCCTTCATAATAATGAGAACAACCCCGCCGTTATTTCGTTTGGTCCCGTACAATCAATGAATGGTGATCCATCCACTATTCTATTCATTCCACTAACAATTCACTGCATATGTTATTTCACACTGATAAAGTGAACGAGATTTCCAACACAATCATTTAATTATTTCGCTTACTACCTTACCCTTCTCAAATGCCCGGCGCTAATATCATATAAATGGCCAATTGCTTTCAGCTTGGATAATATATTATTTAAGACTATGATTTCGATTTATATAAAGAATAATGGTATTGGATGCAAAGTCCCAGTGACGGATAAGAAAAAATGTTTTTGTTAGGAGGAACGCGGACCCGAGCACCGAGAAATACATACAAGTAATATTGGCTTTTCCTTTGACCCTTTGTGGTCACAGTCAATAAATGAAAAAAAATACCTATCGAGCAGCCAGTACGTTCTATACCGTACAAAATTTCCTTACAACCCGCTTTCAATCCATTCACCCTTGTTTATTCCACAGTGTACTTTGCCAACTTGTAATTATCACCACTATCACAATTATTATTTATAATACGCTTTAGAATGTGATCTTCGTGCAATTATGTCGTCTGACTGATCAATATTCTATTGTGATGATCTTCACACAATTATATATTTCATGGCCATTTATGAGAATATCGTTTTTTGCAGTATGATAAAAAGCGACACGATGCAATCCAAATAAACACTATTGGCAGATGGCAGGTAATTGATTAATAATAACGAGTGGTTAGGTTAGTGTATGGTATCGATAAGATGCAATGGCGGTTGGTTGTTGTGGCTAGTTAAAGGCAAAGTAGATGATGTTATCGCAGTCAAACTTTGTGCTACAATGACCCGCTTATTTCTTGCTTAAATCACGTCATTCCTTAACTTCTACGACTACATTTCTATACTCTTTCATATACTATAATACTCTACAAATAAGGAATAAATCATTGTGACCTGCCACGCCACCATTACACCACGCCATTTCGACATTGCCTCAATTTTAATACCCATATCACTTTTCCCGCCACTCGTATCCAATACTCCCAATAAAATAATTAACCTCATTTTAATATTGACTCAGCTCAGTTATAATATCATGATAAAGTCATCTTTTTGTTCCTTCAAGCTACACTTTATCGAGCTGTCTTAAAGAATTCTAATCAAGCGAGTGTTAACATCTGATATTAAACCTACTGATCTTTTACAGGACCAACCCGACCGACTATCGCATAAAATTTTATCAACCACAGAAATATTATGATTAAGGATTAATGTATGCAGTATCGTAGTGAATATTTCTTTTGTTTTTTAATCGGAAAAATAATTTACTTTTTTATAAATTTAATGGAGTATTGTTCTTTTTCATTGTTAACGTTTACTTACACGTAATTTTTACACCCGCACTCTCTACAACTGTTACATAAAACTAATATATTATAAAAAATATAGTTAATGTAGTGCTCCACAATTCAATATTCTAACTATGTTATCTGAGGTCTTACGGTTAAGTTAACTTATATTTGAAAGAAACGCATTTTGACAAAAAATTGACCTCAAAAAATGATCTTGGCTGACATTAAAACATGCGTATATTAATATGCGGATAGTTATATACCATATTGTGTTGTATTTCGCCTACCTTGGCTAGTTACCCATCCACAAAACCCCAATATAAAACGATCATTATATTTTTAACAAATCGTTTGAATTCATGTGTACACATGAAATAATAAATATGAATATCCCGCCGTCAACGCCCTCACAACATTACAGATGACAAGACCCAATATTCTAATGTTCGACTTTTGAGCAACTTAATATTACTAAATAAATACTGAAAACCATAATAAAATGAATAGAATTTCGTATACTTCAAGGTTTTAGGTGAGATAATATATAATGTATTCGCTATGATTGTTCATCACCGACACCTGACCCACTAATTATGCTCCTCTCAATACTCTGTCTGTCACAATCTCAATACTATGACCTCAACAATTTGACTTGGACTCCTAAAATTAACTGAAACAAGCACGGGTGCTGAGCGATTATTGAATGAATTGCATATAAGAAGAGTGTTGCGCTGCACTACAATGGTCAGTCGAGGATCAGAGTCAATATGAAAACCTTCAATCCGTTAATAATTGTTTTCTTGTTAGCGGTTAATGGTATCAGCAACCAGATCATAAGTTAGTACATACTAATAATACATCCTGCTCAAGTTACTACTAATGAAACAATGCCTTAAGATAGTGGAGTCCCTTGCTCTGATGTCGAGATCATTGTCAATATTCACAATCAAATGAGGAAACAAGTGGCCGATGGACGATTAGAGGGACAACCTCAAGCTGGTGATATGCAAACAATTGTAAAACAAAAATATTAAAATTCATCAAATGTCAATCGATTTCATTATATTATGAACTCTTTATTTCAGGTTTGGGACGACGAGCTACAAAATCTAGCACAAGACTGGGCAAATAACATGCAATTCAGCCATAACTCCGCTAGATCTGACCGTAAGACATTTTATACTATTAAAATCAAATAAAATAAATGAAATAAAACTGTATTTTTAGCGCGTTGGAATGTTGGTGAAAATATATATCAATCTTGGAGCACAGACAATGATTCTACGTTCAACTGGGCTTCTGGGATTCAAAGTTGGTTTGAAGAACACCGAGATTTCAAATATGGACAATCAAATAGTAGTCGTATGACGGGGCATTACACACAAGTATAATCTTATTATTAATACTATAGTTGTGCATGTTATGAATATTCTTTAAAACTACATAGATCGTATGGGCTTCTACCAAATACGTGGGGTGCGGTGCTGTGTTCTATCAAGAAGCTGAGAGATATTACAAGTTATTTGTGTGTAATTATGGCCCAAGGTATGTGTCTTTAAATATATATTCTTCATAGATAATTATATAATGATATACTCTGTTTTAGTGGTAATTACAAAGGCGAAGATCCATACACGATCGGTAATGAGTATGGCGGACTTTGTTGTGATGACCAATGCGATAACATGTATGGGGATACTTGTGGAGGTGCATTTCAAAGTGTTACATCTCCACTCCAACGCAAACTGAGAAAAACACGATTTTGTTGTCAGCACTTTAATATTATACATATAGGTATGTTTGCATTTTTTAAAGGTGTGTATAACCCTCATGTTAAATAAAAACGATCAATTTTCAAAAAATTCAAAGTAACAAATAAAATATAGTACATATAAAAATGGATATGTTACAGTTTGATTTACTCGCATTAACGCGCATGCGTCAGTCATGGAGATGTCATCGTTTGATTTGTAGCAAACAATATCTCAACTATAAGGGTTGTGACAAAAGATAATAAATAAATACTTTTTGTGTAAAAGATTTTTATTCTTTGATAAAAAGAGAAAGATAATTTTTGATTAAAATTAAATTTTGAATAAGATTTTAAATTTAAATTAAAATTGATTTTTTTATTTAAATTTTGGCATTTAAATGTGGCAACAGAATTCTTGCAGTCAGGTATAATTGGAGGACCAGTAGCAGAATACCTAAAAAAAGTTTTTGATTATAATGACGACATTATTTCAACATCGATTTGCACAACCCTGACACTAAACTCATGATTTTACGATGTACTTACAATTTATTAGCTCTCTCTGTTGATTTGACGGGTTTTAAAGGTTTTCTCCGTTTCCTGGTTTTGTCTGGGGGACATTCGGTGACAGAATATGTTGCTTCCATGGTATAGAGTGGAAAATATAACAGTCTCAACAAACGTAACACTGCAACTGATCAGTGTGACGTTTGTTGCAACTCTCTGATTGGAGGGAATGGGATCACGTGACGCGGTTAATATTTTATGTAGTGGACATGTCATACTTTGAAAAATACTCGAAGTTTCATCCTCATTTTTTAAACCAATTTATTGAGATATATCATATTTTGAAAAATACAACATATGTATCGCAACCTCCTCTACATTTTTGTATCCTTATCTCAAAAATTTTAAAATATGGAGATGTAACACTTTGAAATGCATCGACACACTTGCTAAAAATATTATTACCAATTTGTGAAAAATAACTTTATTGAGAGTGATTTTTTTTTAAATAAAATATCCATATATGTATATATTTTTTCCTATTTGGTAGAACTGAAATTATTGGACTATGTATTATAATTCATTTTTCGGTACATGAATTGTTCAAGCAAGATTTTTTTGCTTATTTATTATTTAAGTTTCTTATAATTGAATTTAACTATTGACTGAAAAAAAAATTCGCTGCGTATGCGCATTTCTAATCCAATATTTGTTTATTGTCGGACGCTGGTAACCTATCGGTTCATCATTTTTTATATTTACATTATATAAAATGTGTATTTCAATACCTCTTTTATAATTTGGAAGTAAAAAAAAACTAAAAAATTGAACATACATTTTGCACAAATAACGACGAGACGCAATACATATGTATGTGTACCTACTTTAAGGTAACTCCATACATTTTTGGTGTTTTTTTTAGGTTATGTTAAATACACAATAAAAGTAATATTGGAATTGCCATATAAGGTTTCATTCATTCTGTAGGTTTATTACATTACAAATTAAACAAAAGTACTACGAACGCAAATAATGAATTTTGATCATTATTATTGATAGTAAATTTATTATTGTATATGTAATATCGATTATGAATCACATAATCTCACCAGTTGTGGTATGAAATAGCATTATTGCACGTTTTATAAACAATGGAAATAGCTATACGTGCTCTTTATAATATTATGTTCATTTTATTTATTGAATTTTCTATAAAACTCTCAGCTTCTTGTAAAACAAATTCATTCCGTACAAGAGACTTTCTACAAGACGTCTTCTTTTGATTGTAAAAAATGTTCTTAGTGAATATTTTACTTCTATTCCTTATGTGTGTGGGAGCTAACTGCCAAATAATTGGTAAAAATGATAATTCAAAATAGTCTTTATTTAAAATATTTAAATATAAATATTATTTTTAAATACAATAGCTAGTGGTTTGAAGTGTGCAGATAAGAAACTAATTGTTGATTTCCATAATCAACTTAGAACAATTGTGGCAAATGGACATCTTAAAGGCCAACCTAAAGCATCAAATATGCAAAGAATTGTAAGTTTTATACCATACAATGTAATTAAATTGGTAATGAATAAATAAAGGATAAACTGATTATTTTCAGGTATGGGATGACACTTTAGAAAATATTGCTCAAAAATGGGCCAGTCACATGAAATTTCAACATAATCCCAAAGCTGATGATTGTATGTACATTTTACCTATTGTAATACATATACATATGTAGATACAAAAATGTATTAATTATATTATGATTATTAGCTCGATTCAAGGTTGGAGAGAATATATTTATAAGCTATAGTAGCAGTAATAATAAAACATTTAACTGGAGAGATGCTATTCAATCGTGGTATAATGAACATGAAGATTATGTATACAAACCTCTAGTCAGTGACCCAAAGACTGGTCATTACACACAGGTAAACAATTTTAAATATCATACTACTAGATATAGAAAGTGCATATAATCAATTACTTTGATAATCAGGTTGTGTGGGCCAACACACAATATATTGGCTGTGGCTGCGTTCTCTATCGGAGAAAAAATGGTGTGCAAACAAAATTATACGTTTGTAACTATGGACCAGCGTAAGTATTCGAGATTATAGTTTATTCATGTTTCAATTCAATTAAATATTATGTTTCTTTTTATAGAGGAAATTATAGAAGTCAATATCCATATCTCACAGGAGATGGTTGTGAAAATTTATGTTATCGCAATCAAACTCAAAAACTTTATGGAAGAAAGTGTTGATATTATAGATCTATAAAACAAGATAAATGAATTTTATTAAAGCTTTATTCTAGACAAATATGTGAGATGTATTATAATAGCAATATAAAAATATTATCAATAGCTCATAATGCTACTAAGAAAAATAGTGTGTTGTTTATTAAACCTTATCTCATATTCAAATACTAAGTTATCTTTTATACATATCTCTCGGTATGCATAAGATACTATCTTATTTTAAAATGTATATAAACTATGAGTTAATTTTCAATTCACCATATTACCGCTAAACATCATGTTTTATATAAAATTTATACTATATATCTTATTATCAACAAGTGGATGTATTTTAATGGGTATGTTTTGTTAATATTTATACATTTTTGGAAATATTTAATAAAACTTTATTATAATAAAAGATGATAAAATGAACTGTAATAAAAAGAAAGAAATAGTTGACTTCCATAATGAATTAAGGAGGTTAGTGGCGAACGGATCTCTGATTGGACAACCGAAGGCATCAAATATGCAAGAAATGGTAAGTATTAGTAAAATAATACACAAAAATGTAAATGCATATTACTATTTCTGATATTCTCTCCACTATTTTAGGTATGGGATGACAAACTAGAAGATCTAGCGCAAAAATGGTCTGAAAATATGAAAATTCAACACAATAGCGGTCGTTCTGATCGTAAACATACCTTTTTAGTATTATTGAAAAAAAATTACAAATTCATCTCAAATGTCACATTTCTTTGCAGCTCGTTTTTTGGTTGGGGAAAATATTTATGCAGTGACGAGTGTGGAAAAGGACACAGCAAAATGGAGAGATGCTATACAAGCTTGGTTTGATGAACACAATCATTATGAATATAGACGACAGATAGAAGATTACACCACAGGCCATTATACGCAAGTGAGTTTTTTTCTGGGTACATATTAATCTTTTTTAAGAGAGGATGGTTAAGTTATAAATAGTAATAGTAATAACAGTAATCCTGAATATAGAAAATATATTCATTTTACATCATATTTAAGTTAGATAAGTCGAAAGACAACAATAATATATATTCAATAGAATGTTTATCATAAGTAGGAACATTATTTTTCTAATAAAGCTAAAAAATACTTCTTTCTCTTGTAGTTAGTCTGGGCCAGCACTTATTTAGTTGGATGCGGAGAAACATATTTCAAGGCAGGAATCAATGTAAACACTCACTTGTTTGTATGTAATTATGGACCAACGTAAGTTTTTAATTGATTTAGTAGTTACTATTGAAATTACATTATTGAAATATTTTTAAAGGGGTAATTTTTTCAATCAGTTCCCATACAGACTCGGTGATGGATGTGATGATTTGTGTTGTCGGCGACAATGCACTCTATCATATGGAGATAAGTGTTCAGAAGATGAGAGCGAAACACAAACTTTTGAAAATGATAAAGAGATATAGAAAATATAACAAATATGAAAAGAAAATTGTCAGTGTGTTATTTTTTCTAACATGCATTGCTCCCAGACCAAGAATGTAAAATAATCTATATTGTAAATAGATTCATTATCATTCATTCAAATGATGAATGGATGTTACTAATCAAATATTTGAATGAAGAAGAATGAAGAGCCAGTGATCTTGGCAGTCATTTTCTATTCAATTATTTCAAGAATATTTTATTTTTTCCCTGGAAATGTCCACCTCATTCATCCATTGCAATTTTACAAATAATTCTATAGAAGAGCGGTTATTCTTAACTTTTTTAGTTATAATTAAGCAAATAATCCACCCAAACCAACAGAAAACCAAATTACTTTGTAAAAAAAGGAAGCTAGATTCACATATATTATACATTCAAATAGCAGTTAATTATTAAAAAAAAAAAATTGTTCACACATAAAATAGTGTATATTTTTTATATTTTTGGCTTAGTGCTATCTTTGGTTAAGTTAGGTTGGTAGTGATATTTAATAGTTTTCGTTGTCAATTCGGTAATGTGTGCCATGCATTAATGAAATTTGGAGTGAAGATGGCAGCAGGCCGCGTGTGATTAGCATCAACAGCCATAGAGTGACTGGCTGGCAGTGAGTGACAAGAGTTGCGAGTACGAGTAGAGCAAGAAGTGCCAGGAGTAACAGTAACAGTAACGAACAGTTATAGCAATAGTAACAGTAACAGTAACCATAGCAACGAGATGAGCAGTGGCCAGGTGCAGGTGCAGTCCCAGGCCCAGTCCCAGTCCCAAGGCCAGGTGCAGTCCCAGTCCCAGTCCCAAGTGCAGTCCCAGATCCAGGCCCAGCCTCTGTTCGCGTGCTCCCGCTGTTTTTCGCGCCACCCCTTCGAGGAGTTGTCCACAGGTCAACAATTGTGCAAGGTACAGCCTCAATACCTCAATATCTTAATGTTTAATATCATTTAATTTGGTGTACGTAAAATTGTGGTATTTTATTTAATACACCATTTTTATTTAAATCATTGATCGACTTTTGAAGTCTTATAAGAGACGAAATCCATACATGCTTTATAATACACTACAAATGACGATTTATGGTTGACAAAATAGCAAAATGTGTGATGTATTATGATGAATATAGTAATACATAACAACATGTACAATGAACATAGTTCCTCATATAAAAGAATGACAACCCTATTCAAGGTCACAGTTTGTTGGCACTCGACTAATTGTTCTTTTATATATTTAGGAGTGTCGGGGAGCATTTCCTGTCATTAAATGTGCTTACTGCCGCTCTGAATTCCAACAAACGTGGTATGTATACTAGGCAACTTGACATTGACTTCACAATCATGTTCTAAACTCCTTCATTCAATTTCAGTAAGTCAAGTACGTCATCGATATGTAAAAGATGCGAACAAAATGTTAAAGCTTATGGAAAGCCGACTGCTTGTGAATATTGCAATATCATTGCGGCATTTATAGGTTGGTAAACTCGGGCATAACATGTTTTTTTAAGTGGCATACAATGTGATTTTTTTTTTATCATTAAAGGAGACAAGTGTCAGCGTTGCACTAGTTCGGAGAGAAAGTATGGCCCGGCCGTTACTTGTGAACAATGCAAGCAACGTTGTGCATTCAACAGGCCGGACGACGATCGCCAGGTTAGTTTCACTTCACTAGTCAAAATATTTTGTACTGATACTGCATTATAATTTCATTAGATCGATGGAAAACTTTTGTGTTGGTATTGTTCAACGTCTTTAAAACGTACGTTAGCTAGGACTAAAAAATTAGAATCTGAACGAAGATCTCATCTGAAAGCGAGGTTTGTTTGAAACTACTCCACTGCTAGATATTCTCTTATATTTCTATTGATTGTGATTGTTTTTAGGATAAAGAGTCATAATAAACGAACAGGTCGATCTGACATGTCTAAGGGAAGCTTGAATCATGTTGATTTGTCTCTAGAAAATCAACCTTCTGAAAAGAAGGCCAAGTTGCATCCTCTGCACGGTATTTGAGTTTTGATCTTTTTATCCATTGTAGAGGCTCAATATAATAATTGTTTACAGGTGAAGTGGATCCCAACAGCTCCGATCATGTGGTGGCCATGACACATCTAAAAGAAACTATTGCCGGTCTGCAGAAAAAATTGAGTCAAAAAGAAGCTCAATTACTAACAAAAGATAAGCAGGTCATTATAATTTTATCACATATTATATTTGCAATTAAACAATTATAGTATGATTTTAATAATTTATTAATATTTCAGATCACTGAATTAAAAGCTCAACATTTCACTTTAGAAAATGAATTAAGAAATCAAATGAAAGCGACTGAAAAAATGTTTGATATAAAGTGTACAAATATGCAAAGTAAGATTCAGCAATTATTGAAGGAAGTGGCGACTCTTAGTAAAACGGCCAACAAGATCAAACTTAAAAAGACCACTGAAAATAGTGGCGGCAGCGGAACAGACAGTCCCAGCGCTAACTGATCCCACTCAATGCACGTTTGTAAGTATTTCACAATGTCAAGTGATTATTACTCAATCATTAATGAAGCCTTGACAAAAATACTTGGAAACTAAACTAGCATTAATTGCAAACACGGTTAATATCCGTAATGTGAAACGCTCACATTTTCTCCTACATTCTTTTAATGTGATTTGTATTCAATCAGAATAAAATGTCATATTTTTAGTTGGTTTTCCTTTCAATGTTCGATTTTAAATTATAGCAAAAACTATTCAGTCTTCAAAAGTATTTTAATAAATGAACAGATTGAATATTGTAAAGTGTCGTTTGTTAGATAATTGAAGCATAATAAATTGCTTTTTATCTGTGATTACATTTGTGTCGCAATTGGATAAGTTAGATTTAAGTAGCAAAAAAGAATCTTACAATATCATGTTTTCATGATTTTAGTATTTTTAAATTAACCTGAAAAATAGACTTAATAATGACATGCAAGCTTCTAGTTTTAAGTAGTCTCCTTGAATACAATATTTTACTCATGACCACAATTAATCTTCTTTTCCGACCTCTAATTATTTTATGTTATCAATAATTTTGACTCCCTTTTTTTCATTGATATTTTTTTTTAAATAAGTGTGACAATAGACTATCTATTATTTTTTTCACTAATAATATTTAGCAATTTGAAATCAAGAGATGTTTCAATTTATTTTTTATAATTTTTTTCTTTATTATAAGTAATTTAAAATAATGTAAAATCAATTATGTTTTCTGTGATGATCACAAAGCATATAAAATTGTACTTATATGCAGCGAAGTATCTTCATCATGCAGGATTCTAACATCATATATTTTTGTGTATTTTTTTACAGTCTGTTTTTAACATGCAAAAATAAAATATATTTTTTAATGAAAATTTCTCATTTATACCAATCCACTTTCATATTAAAAATATTCAATGATGAACATGTCTAAAGTTAGACATTTGCTAAGAAACTAAGAGTAATTATGTATTTATACCACAAATCTACCGACTGTGAAAAAGACCAGTCTTCATAATGTAATCTTATAATTACATCTGATGTCAATCAATAATATAATGGCTTTTTTTATTTATATACATTTTGAGGAACTTTTTGAAAAGGTTTTTACAAATTTTGGTTTTTCATACACAACGTCTACTATTACTAGTTACACAGGTCACTGACTTAATAATCACCTCAGTATTCACCTTACAATACAGAAACCTGGATCAAGACGATCAATCGCGATTTTATTAATATTATTCCCAATATCCCAGTTGTAATAACCGATCAAATCAATTTTTATTTTTTGACTTGAGTGGGATTTGAACTCATGACCACATTATTTGTGCGCCTTATCAGCTCAATAGAGCTTATTTCGCTTGTGATATATGTATTTTAATACTCAATCATAAACAGGAATCTTCTTACTGACTTGATTAGCCATACAATATGTACAGAGTAAGTAACACAATAATAAATTTCAAAATTAATTTATTTATATTATATGTATGTACCGATAATAAAATCAAATTACAATATGCAATTTATTTAGTCATCTTCTGAGTCACTTGAAATTATTGGTTTTATTTTTTTTCGCTTAGGTTGTGGCATGGTTTCCAAATCATCTTCTGATTCATTATTTTCGCTGATTTTGTCGCGTGAATCATTTGTGTTGGATTCGGATGATTTACGTATGTTATTTTGTAATGAATGTCTTGAATCAGAGTTTTTGTCAGGAGTTTTAGTAGAAGCGTGAGATGAATCACTATTAATTCTCTTTCGTTTCTTTGTTTGAGAACTTTTATTTGTAGAATCCGAGTCTGAATCTGATGATAATAATGCATTCATTTTCGATTTGAAAGAAAAAGATTTTTTGTTAACATTCTCTTTTTCACTACTTTCCCTATTGGTTGCAGCTTCATCGAATTCATCATGCGTGGCATTTCTAGCTCTCAAAAGTTGGAACAGATCATCAATATTGTCATCGTCAGACAAATTAGCTTGTTTTTCAGTATTTGAAGGTTTCTCAACAGCACTAGAGACTGTCAATGTTTTATCAATGGCTTTTTTTATTATATCATTACGCTTTCGAAGCGATTCATAATGAAAATATCCAGGTATTCTCCAGTAAATTTCCTAAAACATATAATTAGTTGATTATACAATACATAATTCAAAGTAGAGCTTTAAAAACCTGTTCATTAGAAGGCTTTAATATTCCTAGGGTGGTCAAAGTATCTTGAAACGTTTTATTTTGCATGGCTATTTCACATTGTTCTGCGATTGGCACTAATGGAATAGAAACAGCAGTATCGTCATAACCTTCAGCTTCCTGATCCAGTGCAACTTCTTCGAAAGACTCTATTAACCATTGGAGTGCTTCCGTAAATCCTATTATAACATTAAAGAAAAGTAACACACATTAATAACTGTTGAAGAATTTGCAAATTGTAGACTAGGGTTATTCCGCTAAGTAAGAAAGAACCCGGTGTGCTAAAATATACTATACAGTTAGAAACTCGATTATTCAAACAGGCGGAAAAGTTTTTAAATATCAATATACATCTCTGAATCTAGCAAACATTAAACTAAATAATACATATGTGAAAAATCCAACCTTCATCTACACATTTTATTAACAATCGGGCAAAATCATTGGTAAGATAATCATCATTAGTTTTAGATGACTGTTTAGGTTTCTTTGTTGTTTGTATTTGTTCTTCCTCACTTTCGCTGTCTTCACTATTTTCGCGTGATGAGACTCTATCACCTAGAAATATAATAGTTGGGAAACTCGTCACAACTTAATACAATTTTTCATTTACCATCATTCGACGTTGATTTATTTTTTCGCTGCCCTTTCTTTTGACATTCTTTTTTATGTGCCACTATATTTAGATCCAAAAGTCGATTGATAAATTGATTTTTGGGTCTTTTGAAAGGCATTTTAGCTATGATCATCAATATTGGGTCTAAAATTATTGCAATAATAAATTAATTAAAAACCATCATATTTCATTAATTTATCTTAAGAATACCATCATTGTTAGAATATTCCTCCCACAATTGTTTAAGTAATGAATCTTCTTCAGGGGTAAATTCTTTTGGTGTTTTAAGTCTCGCTAGAGCTGCATTACTTTTCCTAGTTGGAGCTTTAAATATCAATCCCAATTCTTTTAGTTTTTTGATAACACTCCGCCGTGTTTTGTTTTGGTCTATGAGATTTTCAAGAATCCAATCGATCACGTCTGAAATTATTTTTAAATAATGGTATAATTCATGATCAATTAAATAATATTAAATGCCACTGACCCATTTCAGTGGTAGGATTAGTTTGATTTTCCATGTAAAGCTTTCTCAATTCTTCTTCTTGTTCTTCGGTCCAGGCGCACTTGGTTTTTCTAAAATTTGTTTGTTATGAACAACTGTTGGATTATTAGCTAAATATTAAAACTAATAACTCACTGTGATACAAATATATCGTTATAGTTATTTTCTATTTCGTATGCCTCCTTTGATGTTTTCCAAAACAATATTTCCATGAATACCTTCGGATTTTCTTTAGCAACTTCGGTGAATTTTCTTATTATGAAAATGGCAAACTTTTTCAATTCCTAAAATTGACTCTAGTAAACACAGATATTTTTGTACAATTTACAGTGAGTGATTTAAATACTTTGATTTGTTCATTTGGATTTTGAAGTATTTTTTGGAAAGTCCTGAATATAGATGCCTGGAAAATCATGGATGGAAAGCGGCAATCCCAAGCAATCCGATGCAACATTTTCACAATACAATGATTAGTGAATACGGAGTTTCTTTCAAAATTTTGCATAAGGATGGAGCAAGCTTTTATCACTTTTGGATTGGCGAATCTAAATTAGAAAAAAAACTAAATAAATCGAAGAGTTATACTACAGGCTGTTACAAAATTATATGAAACATAATGTAGTTAAAATTTTCCTCAAAGGTATATTTTTTTGTTTGATTATAATATTTTTAATAACTTTGAACTGTTGAATTTTTATAAACTTTTTTTGAAATAAAAATTCATGGGGCAAAATATGAAATATTGCGAAATTTATGATATTGAACAAACCTGCCAATAAAATCACTAAATTTAAAATCTGTATCTTCGATGTGTGATCTTTGGCCTTCTTCTTCCTCCTCTTCGTCTTCTTCGTCCTCTTCGTAACTGGCTACAATATAATATGTATTTACCATCTACTTTCATATTAAATAATTAAAGAAATAAATAATTACCGTAGTGTTGTTCATCTTGCTGTGTATTATCTTGTGAGTGTAACTCTGTAAAACGAAGGACGAGTGCATATTCTAATTAATAAATATAATAATTCAAGATATATTCCGATGAGGGATGTTAAGAGGCCTAAAACAAGCACACACTGAGAGGGACTAAACCCTTTTAACTTAATCATGTATATTTAATGCGGGTACATACATTGTATATACATACATATATGGGATACACACACTATACAATCACAGGGATAGTCATTTATATTTCACATTGCCGTTTATGATTGTTAATTGAATTCACGAAAGGCTGAACGTCGAGGGTAAATTTATTAAGACATTTAAAGGTGAGAGGTTCTTATATTGTAACTACAAAAAACTTTATATATATACAAGTGGACTCTGTGAGAATACTTGTAGCGTAAAAATATTTTAAAACTAATTTCACGTTTAAAGTCATCTATTATTAGTAGTCGTAACTAATAATAATAAGCTGATGTCGTTACATATTTACCTGAAATATAAATAAATGTCCGTCGCTTTACACGGTAGACTTAAAATTACCATACCACTGATATATTCGCAAGCCATACAACTGCATGTATAAATATCAAGATGACGTACCAAGCAGACGAGTTTGAGTGAGGTATCTCTGTAATCAAGTTGATTAACAGTGTTTAAACAACAGTTGTGAAGTGCGCGTTTAAACAATTAGTGTCGGCACACTCAGACTTGGTCCGCCATCTTGATATTTATACATACAGTTGTATGGCTTACTAATATATTGGTGGTATTTCACCAAATTTTTTCTAATAGTTTTTTTTAATTATACCAAGAACCGTTATAAAAATGTAATATTTAGTTATATCTTCTTAGTTAATAGGACATTTAAGTAAAGCACGGTTGTTTTTTATAAAGGATCTTCAGATGCAGGTACATGCATACATACATACATAGTTCATACAGCAAGAAAATATTCTGCATTATATTGTGTTACCTCAAAGATTACATATTTAATAATGTACCAAAGTGTAGACGACAGCCCCTCCTCCCTCTTAAGAGTCGTGTTTCAATTAATATAATGATTCACACATGAATACCGACTATGAAAATATTAATATCGACAAGACAAGAGTATGTATAATGTATAATAATAATATAAGTTGTCAGTTGCATGTTGAACTGTGTGACAAATGAAGCAGCCAAATGAGCTCCGCCGCCACTGACTTTGAAAAATATCTTCATCTCTTATTTCACTTTGTATACTTTTTTACAAAGCAGTGCCAATCACTCATCATAAGCTACATCAATTATTATAATATTGTACTTCGTTATAAACAGCCTTTACACTTCTTTGATCTAGACGAGCCTTCCTCTAATTACGCACAGCACAATACTAACAATCTATAATTAACGAAGCATGCAGATTTAACCTGCTTTAAATACACTTATACAGGGTGGACTTAAACTAAGAAGATATTTTAGGGGTCGCTAGGCTTTTGCAAAAATAATTATATTAAAATGTTATTTGTAATTTCCACAGTAATTTTATTAAGGAATCTGAGTACTTTCGACTACTAACTTGTAAACATCTTCAGAGACCAATAAAAGCGGTTGCTTTATTTAAATATTCATTTAGTCTCTGAAGATGACTACAAGTTAGTAGTCGAAAATACTCAGATTCTTTAATAAAATTACTGTGGAAATTACAAATAATAATCCTCTTTAAATTATGAAATTCCACCAAGAAGTCAACACTATCAACAATGAAAAAAAAGTTCAATAATATATACATAGATAAATTACACGCGCGACAGCCACTACTGAGTACTTCACAGAAACAGCTGATTCCAAGAGGGGGGCCTAAACTCTTATAAAGTATTTTTAATTATTTTTTAATGATAAAAAATATTTATTTGTGTATTATGAATGTTAAATATTTTAAATACTTTTTAAATTAATAATAAAAAAAATATTTAATATGTTTTTCACTTATTTATTTTGAGATACCCTACCACCCCCTAAAATATTCTCAGTTAATTCAAGTCCACCCTGTATACAGAGGGTATCGCAAGAATACCCCCTGCTCCTTGCAATCACCTGTTTCTGTGAAGTACTCGGTAGTGACTTTTGTATGTGTATTGTGTCTGTTAAATACGTAATTAGTATTTTTAATTTTAATAAAAATATTAATTATTTTTTCCCATAAGTCCTGTATATAGAATCAACGTTAAACATAATAATCTAGAATGCAAAACCTGGTACAGATATTTAACTTTTTCTCTAAGAGATACTATCCTGTTCATTTATTATGTCGTAGCACATTCGTAGCAAATATATAGGTTTTTTAAAATCTAGAAAAACGAAAATATTCAAAGTGAAATATGAGTTTAGCACTCCAAAATCAACGAAAGAAATCATTCCATCATATTCATTTGACTGATTACAATGTGAAAAAGAGATAATTTAATAATAGCATTGTCTAATAGTCTGACAAGAAGAGGAGATCCAAACGACTAGGATTTAATAAATAATATGACAATTATAAAGATAAAGTTTCAAAGGAGAGCGCAAAGAAAGAAAATGAAGTTTCGATCCAACTAAATTTCAATGAGAAACACGGTTTTCCAATTAACCAATCTCAATTCCGACCGAGGCTTTTCTTTATATTATATTTAATTGTATGTGTGCAAAGTGAATAAAATTTTCCCGTGTGGCTTTCGAGGGTCGTTCCTGTTTAATAATGAATAGATTTAACGGCACTCGAACACAATATAAGACATTATCGAATATAAGAAAAAAGAATATAGACGTATGTAAAAAAGTAGGCATAGAAATTGGGAAAACAGGCGCCAATCGCGAGGGGAATTGAAATTAGATCGGGAACAAATTTCCTCTGCGAATTACTAAAGAAACGGAAACATGAGGCCAATTCTACAAACACGATTATTCTCTGCAACTACTCAAAATATTGTTTAAATATTTAAATTATTAATAAAAATCTCGTAGCGTAATATAAACATTTTTT
The DNA here is from genome assembly GCA_022606485.1 of Agraylea sexmaculata. Classification (NCBI taxonomy): domain Eukaryota; kingdom Metazoa; phylum Arthropoda; class Insecta; order Trichoptera; family Hydroptilidae; genus Agraylea; species Agraylea sexmaculata. The sequence continues at coordinate 119,650 of JAGTTH010002672.1, forward strand.
TAATTTTCTCAAGCACAAAACATTAAATATTTCTTAACATAATTATAGTCTCAAATGACAATTATAATTAAATTCGTAAGGTTGAAGACAATTTGTAAGACCCATAATTCAGGGCCCGTTTCAGGCCCCACACTTGTGGGGGGGGCCATGCTTGTGTTATATATTATATATTTAAAAAGAACAATCATAATTCTTAAAAGTAAACAAATGTACGCTTTCTTTGAATATAAACTATCTAAAAATCTGCTTTGCTGTGAATTTTCGAGTATATAACAGATATTTACTTTGCATAATGTATAAAGCCTTAATTCATGTAATAAGAATGTGTTAGTGAGTCGTGTAACGAATAAACTAGAGCTTGGTAGGATTGTTGTACACGCATACGCACCACACGCACAAACTATATTGAATACGGCTCTAAAGCCTGGAATTTCTAGGCGTGCGTCGTCGTAAACGTACACCGTAAAGACGGTAATAGAGTGGCTTTGCTGTACTTTTGGTAGGTTTTTGTTAATCAGTGCCTCGCCCGAGGCATTAACTAACAAAAAACTGATCATACGTGTAGCCAAGTAACTCTACTATCGTATTTACGGTGACATATGCCTGGGAATCCATTACTTAAAGGTCGGCCAAATAGACTGCAAATTTATTGTTACATATTTTGTTTTTTATACATACATTTCGATAGATACTGAGCGGCAGAGGCCCATTATATCGAGGGCGGCACTCCTCTAGCGCCGGCCCTGCATGTTAGTTAGTTAACCTTAGTTAGAGTCCTGAAGAGGGTCCCGGTAAGAGCAGCAATGTACAGGGAGGACAGGAAGTAAATGAAGGCGGGGAGACAGAGGCATGTACAGAAGTAATATAATAATAAATAAGTGGCTGGTTGAGGATGTCGTCTGCTGGATTTGGGCGGATATTTGCTGTGGGTCCGCCCCGGATATTGCGGCACTGGTACTACCACATCTTTGGAACACTCAATCAAATATTGTGTACATATTTATTATTGTATCCATACCTTGCGGTTATATTTCATTAACAGGCCTATATTTGAGATTAGTCTAAGAAAATATTAATATATTCGCTAGTAATTATAATTTGCATGTTTCAAACATGTTTGACTCAATTAGAGTGGCTGGGCGGCCGCAGGTTCGTGTACTGTAGAAGTGTAACGAGGTATGGAATAACTAAAGTCTTCAAGATTATATAAATTACTCCAGTACAACTTTAAAAATATATACCCTTCAATTGAGCTGGATGGAATAAGGGCGGATAACCAGATACGTAAAAAAATGTAAATAAACTTTAAATTCTCCATCCATCTGTGTGTGTCCTATTATCGGAATTTAGATATTATGAAAGAAAAGTCTAGTGCAATCGAAAGTACGCCCTTATAAAATGACTGGGAATAACAATCAAAACAATTTTATTTAAATTATGGAATTCCACCAAGAATTCAACATAATCAACAATCTATTATAAAAGATGAATGTTTTACTCGATTACGTCGAAACTGACAATTTCAGCATACGCCCTTATTCCACCCACCACCTTAATTATTTAAACTTATTTTTATCCTCATTTAGTCTTGAAGAATCTTATGAATTATTCTTGTTTTGTAACTTTAAACATAACAAATCAATAAATTATTATATAAAGACAGCTTTACATGGCTCGTGTTGGGTTGGCAAGGCCTGCCCTAGAGGCTTTGATTACTGAAGATTATTTTTAACATGAATGATGTTGACAAATCCATGAAAAGTATGAGGCGCAATGTGTATTTAATGGTTTTAAATCGCTAACGGGCAAATGATGTAAGCATGTCAAAGGAAACATAAAGAGTGGGAGCGAGAAGAAGTGGTGATTTAATATTATATTTGATTAATTAAGGGGAATGGAGACACAAAGACTGTAAACAATGAGAGGCTGGTTCGAGTCCTCGCACGATTTTATAATATCCATACACATGATATTACAACCATATGAATGTGTTTATGGCATCTTCAATTTCATACAACACTCTAAAAGAGTATTCTGATAACTAAAACACGCAAAGCATGTGAATAATTCGTATCGTGTTAAATTGTATATTATATTAATATGAAAAGTAATAAATAGTGTGAGGACTGAGTTCTCACGAGAATTATAATTTAATTGTGAGTTTCAATTTAGGCAGAATTACTCCGGCGAGATTCAGTGAAGTAGAATACTAAACAATCAAAAATAAACATTTACTTTATATTCAATAAGATTACCTATTTACCTAATATTATACTCCCACGAAACTTTATTCGCTGTATTTGAAAATTATATTCGTTTATTCGATGTTAAAATATAATGTTGTATTTTAATACCAGACAAAACAACCAGACAATGTAGAATAATCTAATTAATCAGTAATTTGGGTATATCGATAAGTTGGCGGACATATTTTTTTTAATTGACTTAATGATACAGATCAACGGTTATAATAATGTAAATAATGTTTAAAGTAGTTATAAACAAGAAGTACATGCGTTTTTACAGCGGGAAAGAAAAATTGGTAGAAGAGTATTAATAAAGTATTATAATGTAATCATATCTCTTTTCTGTATATCACTCTATCATCTATTCTCACAGAGGCAAGATAATACTATAATATTCGTTTGATTTTGGCGCAACGCTGGATAATGTTCATGTCAAAAGTTACCATTCCAACCAATAACATTTTTTCTCTCTTAAATACGCACGTGCGTAAATCGTGGAATAAATCATAGATAAAGTTATGTTCTTGAAAAATATTATAGACCCCAACGTCCCATAATTATTTCTTGAAGCTATAATATTGTGAACTTTACAAATTATGAAAAAAACATACAATTACACAAATTAATATAAAGTCAATTTTTTTATTGATTTGATCGGTTATTACGACTGGGAAATTGGGAATAATACTAATAAAATCTCGATCGATCGTCTTGATCCGGGTTTACTCTTATTTCCTGTATTGTAAGGTAAATACTGATTATTAAGTTAGTGACCTGGGTAACTAGTAATAATTAAGACCACCGACAGACATTTAAATAACACGTTGTTGTGTCAAAAAACTATGATACATATTTTTAATGAAAGACACTCCGTTCGTATTGAGTTATAAAATCCATGTATAGTTTTTTGTTCGGGAGGGTTTTCGGTGTAAGTATGTATTTTATACGTTTTGGCAAGCTAGATCCCGGCAATTGTAATAATGGATATCGAGTGAGCAGAACATGAATTTTTACGAAGATTATAAAATTGGGAGTAGAAGAGGGCAATAATTGGTAATGTGGCGTGAAGTATAATAGTTTTGATGACGAAGCTTGAATGTTGAAAACAATGAAGCAAGCGACATTGTCGAGTTTCCATAGTGTGACGAGTTATCGGCGCGGCAAGGAAAAGTTACATTGGAATAAAAAGCCGGCCTTTGCCTTTTACCGTAAAAAAGGCAAACAAAGGTCGATCACTTGAGGAGAAACACCGAAAGGCGGACCAGGCCTTTGTTGGTCCACAATGACGACCCTGCCACAATGAGATCCTTCCACTGCCTCTTTCTATACCTTCCATGTACTGCACAATATAACCTAACCTCTTTACCAGATCACCCTCTTCATATTATTATCCTCTCCACGCCCGACACTACACTTACATTCATTTCACATTAATAGCTATAGTCAATTTATCAGTGGTGAGGTGTTAGGGCATTGCACATTAAGGGGACCAAACCCTTTAGTAAGACAAGAAGGGCCAGTTTCTTCAAGTCGTGCTAAATCTCGAGCCGGTGTCACTCGGCGATTTACGCGCCAAATGCATTTCTTCATGATGTAGCTTGAGCTACCAACTGTCAAATCCTTCAAAAGTTCTAAATCCCTAAATCTCGTGCTTGTGTTATATTTCCTCCATCATTCCAGTTTCGTTGCTGAACGCTTCGGTTCGAGTTGTCTGTGTTCATATTCTCTTGAATGCTTGCGATACACACATTGGAACCGCTCGTTATAGCTTCGACATGCGCTGAAGAAACGGAATATTTGTATATGACACGAGATTCGTACAATCTCATGCCACATAGCACACGATTTAACACGACTGGCTGACTGAAGAAACTGGCTCTTAGTGTTGCCTCTGTCAAACTCATTTGCTTGGTCTGCCATTTTGATTTTTATCATCCACTTGTCCACCCTTCTAATATCGGTGGTGTCGCCAACAAACGTTTAGTTAAACATCACTTCAGTACAACTAACCTAATCAGTTCAAACTGACGTCCACCCTACACATTCAGTATAACTGATTATTTTTTAAAACAGTTTGAAAGAAATATACATAGACGTTGGAAGTATATGAAGTAAATACACGAGAACATATATATATATTGAGCCTTATTCAAATAAAAGGATTCTACTACTAAGCAAATTAAGTAAACAGTGTTGCCATACAATACTAACATCACATACTCACTGTATAATAATAAAAAAAGTTTCTCAAACTGTCATTATTATATTAATTTTTTATAAGAAAAATAATTTGGCCCGTTTGAAACTATTTAATTTGTGGTCGTGTTGGTGATTACACGACAACCTTTTATTAAAGGAATTATTTTATTGAAGTTCAAGTAAAAAATGTTGTATAATATAAAATACATAAATATTAGACTGCAGTACTACTACAAAAGTATTTTGAACCCATGACTTCTTCAAAACATGAATATCATATTGTGTTAAAATATTACCAATCGCAGTCATCAAGTTATACGATATCACAGAACGTATCCATACGGAAAAATCACATGACTTATAAAAAATAAAATGTGCTCTTTCCTTAAGTTAACTGATGTCATAAACGCAAATCTGATAACGCGACACGGGGTAATAAAATTCATTAATTCAACTTTATGAAAGTCACGTACCGCAAGCCACCCTCGGCTGCCAGACTGGGGAATTTGTAGTTCAGGAATGTGCACCAACAAGACAACAATTTTTTTCATACTCTGGTATGTTACGTGAATTTTCCATCTCTTGTTATGAAATATTATAAATTAATATGTCAATATAATTGGTGTAATAAAAGTCACCGTTTCATTGGTATTCATTCACATCAGTATCATTATTTCATAGAGATTACGATGGCTGAATGTTCTTTATAGGCACGTGTAAATGGGGAATAAGAAATATATAATCAAATTGTTCGCAGAAGCAGTAAAATATTTTATAGCGTTCTTTTGTGCTTAAGGGCGGACAGGATCTGTCTGTTATAGACCTATGAAAATATAATTTATTTCTGATGTTATTGATTCAATCACAGTTTTATTATGAAACGAGTATTTTATACGCGCAGTAGTTAAAAAAATATGCAGTGACTGAGTGTAAACAGTGAAAGTCAACGAAGCGAACAAATATGTAATTCAATTTATGTATACGTATTTTTTATGAATTATGACGGATTAAATTGAAAGAACTTTTTTAAAGTGAAAAATTATAGAAGTTGAGGAACAGAAATGAAAGAAAGAGTGAAAATTTGTGTGTGCGCAATCAGTGGCAAATGTGTTTTGAGGCGGAGATGAATTACCAGATGAAGATGGAGAATGAGAATGACTGTGGGGATGAAGGGGTGGTCAATTTATCATCCACCATACAGACCATCGGACATTCCTCTTCTCGCCAATTTGTTTTGTCCTCTTCTACAACAACTTTTGATAACCATCACATCGCGTTTATTATACAAGTCTTATTTGCAGAACATCGCTCTACATTAATTATCAAAACTGATATTTATCGATAACGGTACCTACCCACACAAAATAGAGGCATTTAGAATTACCATGGTCATTAAAAAACCTGATCCGCCTTGTGGTGTAGTGGTTACCATTGCAGATTTGGGAGTGAGAAGTCTCGAGTTCGATCCCCGGTACCGGCCATTGTTATTTGCTATTGCCGATTATCTAAATTTTAAATAATGTATTTAAGTAATTATTTTCCCAGTTTTTTAAATTTAATTTCTAACAATTAAATTGAATAGTTAAGTCTAATATTTTTAGAATGTACTTAAAAACTTGATTATACATAATTCATTTGTTTTAAAAGTTGATTGCTTGGTTCTTGATATATGATTTTCAAAACATGGATCTAGGATTTGGAATCGTCTTTGATCAGATATAATTTTTTATCCTATATATTACAGAGAAATCTGAACTCAACAGAGATTTTTTTGAACCCATGATGGGTAAAATAGTTAATTATTTATTATTAATCATATAGGGTTAAAAAATATAATAATTTTGTGATATCCTTATAATATTTTCACACACCTTGTGAAGGAAATTTGATAAATCAAAAGATAATATCATCAATATGAAACAAAAATAAATCGATCTTTTTATAAAAAAACCACAACGAAACTTGGTTCACGTCTGGATTATATTCGTATATTTAAGTGTATAAATATGCGTGTGTCAGTTAGCCGAGATTTTCAACGGGGAATAGAAATATTGAGGTGATTTATAATAAAAAGTGAGTAAAATATGCACGGTATGAAAAAATGAAAAATCCTTCGATATGACAGAAAATCAATAGTTAAACAAGAAGCCTTGGAAAATAGATGAGTTCTGTCAAGAGTTGAAAAGCATTGACGAGACAAAGCTTGGATACACGTTTACTGACAACAAGCTTTACCTCAAATATACACACAATAAATAAATATATAAATATTCCACGATGTATATTGATCGAACACGAGGCATCATGAATGAAAATAGAGTGATAAAAAGGTGAAGTTTGTCATAGCTTGGCACTGTTATAAATATTAGAATATAGTTTTGACTTGTACAAAATATAAACACTTTAAATTGATTTTTAGTACAAATTGCATGGACTATCTTTCTACTCGTACACAGAATGCATTCTAAGTGGAACTTTATCGTATACATTAATAACTAGCATAGTAATATCGATCATCTGTATATCTCCACTGTTTCTAGTTTGAATATATATTGCTATACTTGTTATAAAACATTGAGATGCATGCTTTGAACCATAAACAACTGTGATTGCGAAATCTCAATCTCATAAACAGGCTGTCATATAAATGCAAATTATTTTTAGAGATATACGACCCGAGGGGCTTCTAAGCAGATTTTTTTTACCTGTGGGTGATTTAACTATTACTAATTGTATATGTGACTTAATAATGGCCTCAGTATTTACCTTTCAGTCTAAGAAATCAGAAGACTATCGATCGGGATTTTATTAATATTATTCCCAATGTCACAGTGATAGAAAGGCATATTTTTTTTACTTGAGCGGGATTTAAACCCATGACCACAGTATTTGTGGCCACGCACCCTATTAAGCTAGTCGGAAAAGGATGTAAATATTATAAACAAATAAAAAATGTACTTCAATCCCGAAAACGTATATATATAAACAAGATCATCCCTCTATTTGTATAAAACTACTCGAGCCTTTTATATCCAATATGCGTAAAATTTCAATAAATTAAACTGCAAACAATTTCAGTACATATATTCGATGCGAAGCAATGTGAATATTGTCAGCTGTAAAGTATCATATTACGCGAATGTGTGTAGGAATTGCATAAAGTAGAGTTAGGAAAGTATTGCTAGCGCTAAGTAAACTACGACTAGACTTACTTCCTATTTGCATATGGTATTTATTTGATTCGGTATTTATGTTCCAGGTTATCAGGACGAGACACGTGTATATATATGTATACATAGGAGTGATTTAATGCCATATCAGAGAGGGTGAGACATAGAATGGACTTCATTGTCCAATATAATAGAGAAGGTGTCAGTTTAGTAGACCATCAACCATGCTGTGTCCATCTATGTTGGACACTGGTCACTCATTGTCCTATTACCACTCCAAGTACCTATATTATATTATTACAAGAATTTAATTAAATAAATAATATAACGCAGGAATGCTTCACATTGACTGACAACCTGCTACACTTGCACCAAATAACAATTTAAAACCCTGAAAAAAAAACGCACAGCTTCCGCCATGTCATCGCGTTAACAAATGTCTTCTCACTTTACCGTGACAAATTTAAATATAAATAAACGTGTTAATGAATGTGTATATTCGAAGATAATTAGAGGCGTTATATAATGGTGCGATGTGTACATGAATACAAAGGTTTATCACGAGGGTCTACCGGATATTTGACAACCCTTTAAAGGGTAATTCCCCGGCGGTGTAGTACTAGATGTTATCTCGCTAAATCAGGGCTGCTTGTCACTAATTATTCCGCCCCCGTGACGGCACAATTTATTATTAAAAAGAAAACAAGTCGAAAGTGTAAATGAATATGATAGACGGAGGTAATATACTGGTATGGTAAAGAGTAGCGAGTGTCTCGGTGAATAATGTATGGAGGTATTAAGTGGCGGAGTAGTGTACAGTAGTGGTGTCCCTGTGGAGAGCGTGGTTATCCTGGAGGGCTTGTCACGCGTCAATGTCTACCCTGTATGGTCGACTATGTGTGCCCACACCCCCATCATCAGGGAGCCCCAATACACACCATAAAATTCCACCCTCTCATGCAAATTCCAGACACCGCCTACACCACAGCCACCATCGTACTCGTCTACCTCAAATCACCGCAGCCATGATGGAATTCTCTTTATCAAAATATTGTTATCGGTGTCGATAATGAACAATCTCGGTATTGAATTGAACGTGGCAGTGCATCAGCTTGGATATATTCGAGTTCACAGTGCAGCTAATGGATTGGCAATCCAATTGGTCAGTCAAGCATCCCGTGTCGTCCAGGATCAAAGGGCCAGGCCATTGCTCTCCACTCCTGTTTAACCCTCGATAATCACAAGCCGGTAATGTCTAACAGGAGCTCTAATCTACTCTCGCATTCTAATGCGTATATTCGATTATAAAATTACCGAATGTGTGTCAGTTAGTAACTGAATCGACTATTGCAAAAACACCCCAAACACCAAAAATTGATTTGGCTACACGTGAAGTTCAATTGTTTTTTTCCTTCTTAGAAACAACTTATCTCTATATATTATATATTTTTGATCATTGTGTAACATCTTTCAACTTTTATTGTTGTCATGTTTTTATTAGTTTTTTATTAGTCTGATGTACGAGTATATTATTTCAATATGTTGTTTTCTATTTTCTGTTGTTTATGTTTATGGCTTATATAATATTATTTTATATTGTAAATAAATCATATGAATAAATGCTCGTGCTGCTTGTCTTTATTTATATTTGAAGCTTGTGATTATTTTTGTGTATATAACCAATATTATTTTTACTCGAAATAAATAAAATAAATTTGCTTTACCATTTTCTGTTAAAAAATAAGGGGAATTTCATATCGTTTATTGCAGAAAGACATTTTTTTCATACAACATGTGTCAGTCACTTGGTCAATATATTTTTTTAATAATGAATTCAATTACCTCAAATTTAGAAAAAGAAAATGGTCGTATTCTATTATGTAAAGAAGTGAAAATACCACTGTTACTATTGAAATATTTTGTTTTACAATACTGACACATTTTAAAATTTATTACAGAAACAACTTATGTGAAAATTTTCTGTTAATACAGTTTTTTCAAAATAAAAAATATGTAGACCAAAAATGTGATTTTTTATTTATGTAGCGGATAATCAGTGGGTCCAGATTCAATTAATTAGACTGAGTGATGGTAAATGCCTAAATTAATGTCACGGCTTCCCCTTTCTTACCTTTCACTACAACACTGCACACAAATAATACTTCATAAAAATAAAATAAAAAAATTGAATTTATTTTTCATTAATATCACCCACGATATAATTCCCATCGCACTTGACAGCTGCCAGAAAATGTTAAGAATGCAAAAAAAGCCGTGGTGTTGTCTTTTTTTCGGAACAACCCTGAAGCCTAAAATGGATGAAAAATAATTACACAAGCAAACAACGAGCTGTCATAATAAATGAAACGATTCTGTATGACTCGCTGTCGGACAAACACTTGCTGCTGCCAAATTAATTTTTATAATTCACGAATAGGCTTTTTTTAATTGGCACCGTGTGTTGTTTTCATATAAAAATCACAAACAGCTGTAATGTTATTTTTTTATTTATAAATACAATTCATATTTATATACACAATTTTTATTTAATAATCGCCTCATTATTTACCTTTCAATCCAGGAAATCAGAGTAAAGCTGGATCGAGACGATCGATCGGGATTTTATTAATATTATTCCCGATCTCCCAGTCGTAATAACCGATCAAATCAATTTAAAAATTCTTGGCTTGAGTGGGATTTGAATCCATGAGCACAGTATTTGTAGCCACGCTTCTTATCCCCTGAGCTATTACGCTGGTTAATGTTTTATGTCGCAAGGTTGTTATATTTTTATGTTTAAGATAGGAGGTTGAAAATCCCCGTAGAGTATGAAATAACAATGGTCAATGATAGTTGGCAAGGTGCCTTGTGCACCTGCATTCAAACTATGCTCTGTCATATAACAACGACTGAATTCAAAGCTTTCCCAACAAATACCTGCCCTATATGCTGCAATCATAATAATATGGCAATTTAGCCGATAAATATTTTCAAAAGAGACTAAAATAAATTAAATCTGCCGGTGATATTGAAATATAGCGGTTGAGGTTTGGAGTGTGCGGGACAAAAAGTCGTATACGCAAATTGAGAGATTTGAAAAATGCTAAACGAGCGGGAAAAAATGAGCAGGGTCTTTGACAAAGAGTCATACAATAAAGAAGAATGGGGTTCAACATTCTGTTTTGTAAGCATATTAGACGTTAGCTATGTATATATCTATAATAAATAGTTTCGATTTTCCAATGAAGACAAATTCACGTTGAGAGTTGTTATTTAATAATAGCATTATAGTTTGATTACAAATCTGAAGAGATGAGTATATGGCGTGTCCTGGAGTATTTATAGCCAACTAGATAGAAGGGGGAATCTAGTGAAATTCAGGGATTGTGGGGTAATTGCTCGAGTATAATGGCGGGACACGCGTGTTAAATATTGCCCCATAACCTTCCTATAACATTACTACCCTACAATACTACTTGTGTTACTAAAAGAAATTACATCCCACGTAATACTTTATTAACATCACATATCATTACTATTGCAAATAAATATACAATATCAGAACCTACATTGTATGTACAAAAAACACCATTATTATCAAATGCAAAATATATTTTTATAAAGACAAGCCGGTGAAAAAACAACTTTTCAATTTCTGACAATTGTAGAGCACTACGTGGCTTATATGTATTTTTATTGTATTGATTATGTGGTAAAATGTATTCTTCTACATGAATTTTCGGACGCAACAGAAATTACAAAAAAACATATTAATATGAATAAAATAAAATTACTATTTTTGAAATTCGCTTGAATTATGAATATAATAATTGATAATAATTGAGTCCCATGAATATAATAATTGATGTATGTATATGTAATCAAATAATAAATATTTTTTTTTTAATTATAGTTATTTAATAATAAATTTTCAACAAATGAAATCGTTGCAGAACTCGAATACGTCAAAGCACTTCACTACACCTACTCGGAATAGGTCTACTATAATATTTACTTCATTTTATGTTCAATACCTCTGCTTTTATTTTGTTAAAATTATTAGTTCGTATGGTAAGTTCACATTCTATTTAATGTGTTAATTAGGGGAAAGTCAGACTCACAAAATTCTTGTATTAAACATATTAAAATCAGTTTTGTTTATATTATGTCTTTTTCTTTGACATAATAATTCGGATGTTCATTGAGGCGTTAAATAGGTGAATAAATATATTTTTAATAATCTAAGAAACAACTATTCAGGCTAACCTACTAAATGATTAATAACTTTTAAAGATCTATTCATAAAACAGTGATAGGGAGCGATCTAATTTAATAATGAAAAGATTGAAAATCAATGGCAATATCAAAATAAACAAATTTTTTTTTCAATTTAACTTACGATGAAATAATATATAATATTGAATAAAGCATTGTAAAAGCCTAAAATATACTAAAGCATTATTACAAATTTATCGTACAGACAGAAACATTCAAATGTATTTGTATCCGCTTTTCAGTAGTGAATTGAATGTTTTTCGTGGAATAAAATGCATATATATATGGATTTATAAAAGCGGCCATCGTTCGAATTGGAGTACCTGGAGTAATTGAAGTATCTGAAGTAGGGTGTTCAAATATATATAGAAGAAGAAATATTGTAGGCGTATATAAGGTACAAATATAACCAAAGCTACCGAGTTATTATTATTCAAAGCACAGCAACTAAAAGTCAACAAACAAACAACTACAAATCCGCAAGCTAACTTGGCTAATTGTCATCAAACTGAAGCTAGTCTCGTATGTGTACGCTTTCTTAATATTTTACAAATCATAACCGTGTATGGACGTGTATTTAAAGACATTTAAATGTATTTAGAAATATTGTACTACGGTCTACAAGACTACGACGGACGATCCGTATGGGAAAAAATCTAGATGTAGAGTATTATGTTTGTGTAGAGGCGAGCACTTTAATATTTTTCCAATAAAGGTAATGGTGAATTTATTCGTCTCTTTTATCGGATATTTTAATGACTAGGACCGTCATGGTTCAATGATTTGATTGGTGGAACATCGAAAGTCACTTTCAATATCACACCTTTTTATCTAATTGCACCGGACTTATAAAGGATGTCTCGGTAAAAGTGGACTTTTTCTTTTACAAGGAAAATTTTGACAGTTCTTTATAAAGAACAACGAACAACACAATAGGGAAAATTACGCAGAGATCGGTCGCAAACTTCAAGAATTTCCAGCCAAGAAAGTGCACTATAAACCAGAAATAATTGCTAAGCTGAAATTCAAAATCTGTATGCAAAAATAATGGATAATTTCATAAAACAAGCAATGGTCGGTTTTCAGAACTATTTTTAATTCCACACTTAATCGGGACACTATCAATAAAAACTATGATTTTATATTAGTGCACTTTTACTGAAACACCCTATATTTTTACTGCTAAGCTTTTATTGATATAAGCACCTTGACCCGATATTGTAATATATTAACATTCGTGATAATAATTCAATCCAGGTATTTTTATATAGGACATAATCATACTAATAAATGGCAGTGGGGAAGAGGAACGTGAGAGATTAAGGATTATTGATTTACTAGAAGTAGGGTTATTAGATTACATACATTTATTTATGTTTTAAGATATGAGAGAGAGAATGCAATATTTACAAAAAGTTATTATATTACTGATTCTGATATGATTGGATTAGGGATAAAAATATATTCAAATATGTTGGGGATGTGGTATTCTTATATGAACATCATCTGAAAACGTGGAAAAGCAGCTTTGTGATGTACTGTAGCAATGTACGGATGCGATAGAAGAGTATTGCAATGAAGGGGATAGGCTTTGAAGAGGGTCCCAATAAAAACACGAAACAAAGCTGGTAATAGCGTCCCCGCGGGAAATCGACGGCCCCTACAACACCACCCCCTAACCATCACCATGACCACTACCCCCACAGTGGATTTCAACTATATAATGACTATTTTAACAACATTACTGCCGGTCAACTATAGGGACAATATTCGATACGAGGAGTGGAAGATGTCTGTAGGTAGCGGAAGCGGCAGCGGGGTCCATAGAAGGGAGGATGGGGTGGTGAATGGTAATGGGGGTGGTGGGTGTGGCCAGTACTATGTGGTAGCCGCGGGCAGAACAGATTTTTCGGTTATGTGAAGCACATTACAGGACCGATATTGGTTCCTTTTAATTCCACTGCAACCATAACATTGTAAATATTTTCTCAGTCCTACTACCATGATCATATCAAGTCGTAAAATAACAATTGGAATTATAATATAATCACTTTATTGTCAACAATATAATATACATGGTATATAGAGTCATTGTGAGGGATTATACCCTGTGTCATAAACACACAATTTAGATAGAGGTTTTTCGCTTTAAATTCATCCTCTTTTAATTCAATTTCACATTTAAAGAGTATATATCAAACAAAGGTTTTGAATCGATTATTCAATACTCTCTAGTAAAAAAATACGATTGTAAAAACATCTCATGAAGAACAGAGAATTAAAACATCGATGTGAAAATTGGTTGCGGATCAATAATATATGAATCTTGTTTAAACAATCCAATAAAACTGAGATTTTTTAATTAAGATATAACTAGATATTGTCCCTGATACTAGTGTTAAATATTATATCAATATATTTGTTTAGTGGGTATTCTTGAAGGGTGAAATTGAAATGAAAAAGGTTTCATTCTAGATGAAATAAAGTGGATTAAAGAAGTAAAAAGGCTATATATGTAAAAAAAAAATCTATAAACATCTTAGTAGTCTCCCTTTACCTTTAAGTGATATAAGTTTTTATTCGTTATTGTGACTGAACTTTTTCAAGGGAAAAAAACAATCCATTAAGTGTATGTACTTGAAACGATCAAAGGAGGGTCGATAACTTTTGTAAATTGCAAGCTGAGAATTGTGGGGGTGTATAAAAAAGTTTACAAACACATAAATGTAAATCAATGTATAAATAGTATTGTCAAAGCAGCGATCCTGCTAGGGTTAAGTTAGTCATGGAGTGTTTTAGGAATAAGAGCAAAAGCAGTTAAGTGTAGAAGGTAATATGATTAGTGTGAGAGAGGAGAGAATATTCTGCATTCAGTGAGCGGAGGGTCACATTAACGCCGGTTAACTCCACCCAAAGACACCGTTTGAATTCAAATAACTACAACGGCTACTGCTCAACAACAAACATTAATCTACCACGAATAGGTCTATAGTCCTGGCCTCTGTACTCCTGAAGGAACGCCTCCTCCTGCCGACGACACTTCAACCATCTACGACCACGCCGACCGTTATTGCATTTCACACTAATTGTTTTTTTTTTCTTCCCTTCATTCGAATTCATCATAAATCGTCACGCTTCGTAGGGTCTTCAAAGCTCTTTTTCTCGTTAAGATGTTTTAGTACATATAAAATCGATAACGCTTATGATTTTTTCGCTTTGAGTCAGTACTTGTAGGAATAGGGGGAGAAGTAAGTGGGCGGCACGTTGGCAACTTGCAAAAAGAAGTCCCCATTCAAATGAATTTCCAATCTTCCCGTCCAATATTCAAATATTCCAATTGAACCGCGTCACCTTCACGCCTTCTACCTTCCTAAAAGGAAAACGAACACGCGTACACATTATATTGCGACATTCATTGACCCCAAAGTAAATGAAAATATTATATTATATGTAGTTGCTGTTAACACACGTGATTTGGGTTGCATTGTATATTTGACGGGGCGTCACACAAATGACACGTAATTCGTAAAAAGCGATTCACGAAGTATTTCCGTATCTCGTTTGATCCCATTGAAGTATTTAAATACGCTTCAGCTTTTTATCGAGTTTCACCAATGAATTCAATCGTAACAAATTGTATTCTTAGTATTCATCAAATATATATACATTAAATAAACACATCAAAAGTTTTTGATTAAAATAAAAAAACTTGTTTATTCCACGCATTTATAATTGAGCCTAAGGCGTTTCGAACAATCAGCGTTAGTCGTTTCAGGCAGTTTGAAGAATTAATTACTGCGAATTAGATATACTGGAATCATGTACAAAAATAATATTTTATAAATCACAGGGTGGACTTGAATTAACTGATGATATTTTGGGGGGGTGGTAGGGTATCGCAAGAATAAGTGAAAAATATTGTTAAATATGTATATATTTTTCATTGATTTTAAAATTAAGAAATAATTAAAAATAAACTTAATATTTAATAGTACTTTTAGAATCGAGTTTGGGCCCCCATCTTTGGACTGTCGCGTTTGTTAAATACGTAATTAATACTTTTATTTTTTTCTGTTTTATATTTGCGATACCCTACCACCCCGTAAAATATTCTCAGTTAATTCAATTTCACCCTGTAACATTTATGAATGTACATAAATTAGTTTGTTTATTATTAGAATTATATACTTCTTTTTATATGTTTGTAGAGTAAACGTTAAACCTAAAACTTTAGGCATATTCAGGGGCAAGATGCTTATATGATTGGTGGAAATCTAAATACAAATAAACATAAATTACATAAATATATTATCGTGTCATATCACATAACCAATTTTATGTAATGATATATAAGAAAATAAGATGAACAGAATGTTTTGCACGGTACCAATCAGAGTCGTTTTCGGTAAATTGGTTAACCTATTGGTGGAAATGGTTAGATTTAATTAATTCCCTGATACCTGATTTCAATAATTTAATATAAGGTTTAATCAAGTATATATAGTTAGGAATCTTTAAAGAATAAATAAGTTTTATTAAAAACAAATACAGTACAGTGTATTCTAAATAAGAAGACTTTGTCTCTATAGTCGCAAGTAAAATAGGTGGTTAATTTTGTAGTTGTCAGCAGTGGTGAAGCGTAAAAGTAAAGTGTGATGTGCTCCTTTAAATGGTGATTAGGGGAAGGGTGAAGTAAAATGCGTGGGGTTATGTGACAGCGAGGCGAAGCTGAAGAACGGGAGTAGTCGGGAGTAGTCTGGAGTACCAGCAGCGCCAGATGGGGAATGGGGCGTATAATTGGGGAACTTTGAATGACGGTGTTCCCGGTGCAGCCTTAACTTATTTTACGTGCTCAACCTAACAGGAAGCTTAACCGTCTTCTACATTTACACTTGCCTTGCGCCTTTTACATACTTTCACTTACATAAATCTCCCACTTAGCACTAATTATTTCAACAAACAATCCTACCTTGCCATCTAACTAATGATAACATTCCACTAGTGATGCCGGAAACAAATTGTTTTGTTTTCATGGATTGCATAGTTATTTTGATAATTTACTAAAAAAGTGCATAGAATGGATTTTTTGATTATGCACGCGATCATTTTTTGGACAGGCATTCCAATCCAGAAAATGTTAATGATCCCCTTTTTGCATCGAACTGTCACCAAAGACAAAAAAATAGTTTGTTTTTAGCTCCATGGACCATTTTTGAGGGACAAAAAATTCGACATTGACGACATAAACCCATACTTCAGTTTCTTATTTTTTGTCCAAGCCGATAAGATTGAGATTTTTATAGATCTGGAATATAAACATTTTCAGGATGGTTACAAATTGTTCAAGGCAGCGACATATTCCCAATACATCACATATCACATTATGAATACTTGTAGTTATAATATACCTACAGATTAACCTTCAAAATCATTATGGCACGGTAGTTCAAAATGAACAAAGACCTGCTACAGATTCTAGATCTTCTCAGGATTAATTAGATAAATTAACACCCAGCTAATGGTCACCCATACATTAATCATCCACAAACAATGTTGGTTTAGTGATGACAACTTCGGTGGTAAATTTATACATACATTAAATTTAAGTATGATATAAAGCGTCATCATTAATATAGAAAGGATATATATTAATGAAATACAAAATATTTAGTTTTATTTCAAACACGAATCCTTATGAAATATAATAATGTAAAAGTTTACCGACCACTGATAAATCAGCTTGTACTGAGAAGTATAAATGTGCTTTCCCATTTCCTCGCAAACGAGTTAATATCGACCGCATATTACAAAACTCGCCATATGAATATTTGACAAAAATATAATAATAAACGATAAATTTTGATTGTATGCAACATCGATATTTCAGTATTGCAGCATGAACTAAACTTCATAATGTATTCCCGAATGTACTCCATAAATAGATCGCATTGATTATTCCTCTGTGCACCGTTTTACCACATAGGTGAAATCTACCACTTTATATTATGTGGCATCTAAATATAATAATCAATTCACCGTATTATATTTCTTGCGTTACACACAGAAGTAAAGCTGAATACTACACGTAATGTATGTACATAGAGATATAATAAAATGATTATATATCATGGATGGTTGGCATTAAAAGCCAAGAAGTTTGCTTACATGCTGTCTCCTAAAATATACCATAACATTATATTGTTCAGAAACAAGTTTGTCCACCGGAATAACTTTTATCTCAAGTTCCTGTCTCGTGACCACTCGCTATCACAACCCTCATACTCTGACTACACTAATTACATTGTCAATTATTACATTCATATTATTATACTACACAGTATGTCTTTTTAAAATTATTATTAAGAGAAAACAGTCGTCTGGAATACCAGAGAAACTACATCTCTGATGGAGATTTTTTGAGAGGTTTTTTTAGATACAACAACGTGTTAATTGTCTGTCGGTGATCTTAACTATTACTAGTTACACAGGTCACCGACTTAATAATCAGTTTACCTTACAATACAGGAATTCAGAGTAAATCTGGATCAAGACGATTGATCGGGATTTTTTATTAATATTATTCCCGATCTCCCAGTCGTAATAACCGATCAAATCAATTAAAAAAATCTTGACTTGAGCTGGATTTGAACCCATGACCACAGTATTTGTAGCCACGCTTCTTATCCCTGAGGTATTACGCTGCTGGTATGGTCTTTAATTGAACTTCAAATATTTTAAAGGCTTTTGTGTGATGCCAACACGGCCACAAAAAATAATTTAAAGCAGGCTTAATTATGTTTTTAGTAAAAAAATATATATATGATGTTAGTATCGCATGGCAACACTTAATTTGTATAGTTTTAAATTATTTAATGTATATATGGGACGATACGATACTTTGCAAATAATATAAGTATATTAAGTGTGTACCCCTGGGTAAAAGAGAACGTGCTCTAAATGCTAAATTTAAGAAAGTGTAAATATGAGTAATTTCCATACGCAGCAGTCTGCCTTAATTACAACAAAAACAATACGATTTCTCCGAGTGAAGTTTCTTCTTGGCAACATCCACACAGAAGCGTATATATTTCCAAATACTAGTTCATACGTACAGACGAGAGGGAGAAGCCTTAACTTGCGACAGAACAAACTTCACCTCGAATTCTGTTTGAGCCGAATGTTGCCAGATGTTGC
The DNA here is from genome assembly GCA_022606485.1 of Agraylea sexmaculata. Classification (NCBI taxonomy): domain Eukaryota; kingdom Metazoa; phylum Arthropoda; class Insecta; order Trichoptera; family Hydroptilidae; genus Agraylea; species Agraylea sexmaculata. The sequence goes on from JAGTTH010002672.1 coordinate 138,734, forward strand.
AAGTATTTCAATTATTTTCGGCAATCATTAGGCTTTCAACATTAATAACTAGATATGAGACTTTCACTCGACACTGAAACAATTAATCAATTAGCATACAAAGAATGACAGTGTAACTTTTCATGTAATCCAACATAGCAAAATAGGTCACAAGAGACTTTATAATAAATAGACTAGCGAAGCTTCACAAACTACACTTGTGGCCATGCTAACCTTATACAAAGACTTTTGCCTGACATGTGAAGTGCTACCGTAGCAACTCTAACAAATGCATCTCTCCGGTGTCAAACAAAGTGAATTTCTATATACATAACTATTTATGACCTTTATATTGCACAGATATTTGTGAGCCGAACACAAAGATCCCAGATTAAGTGACGTTTAAATGTGAGGCACGTCATGGTTGTGAGGAGGGAACAAGAATGGGAAGAAAATAATATGATGATGTGCTGGTCTCTAAGATGGTAATAAGATTTTATGTCTTTGGCTACAACACGTGACAATGGCTAACAGCACTTCATACCAATCATAAAATATCTACACTGCTTTACAATAATATTATACAAACCAACAAAAAAATAATAGAAAACAGTTTTACATGAAACTTGCCGAAATACAACACGCAATATAAACGAGAATTTCATTAAAATATGGCGGCTCATTGAAAAATTCTTCGAAATTAAATTATAAACTAAAAGAGATATTTGAACCGGTTTGCGCAAAAATATCAAAACGAGTATAATATAAATCAGAGAGAGATGTCGTACCAAGTTAATTACATTATTTACGGGCTTCTTTTAATTTAGACTAATTAATAGGGTTATTCAGTGAAATAGCCAGGTCGTATATTTTAAAAAAGTGAAAAGAGGAAAAGTGCTAACCAGACTCGCTTGCAGGTGCCACTTGGGAATGTCACATTTATATAAATTAACCAACCCTTCACAAAAATATAATATATTTCTTTCGTGATAATCTGTTGTATTACGACATCTTTCATAATATGTGGATACGCAAACATACATGATATTTCGAGGGTGGTGTGGGTTTAATGATCAGTAAATAGGAAGAAGGGAGTATGCCAAGAAGGGAAATATATCCGCTGGTAGGATAATGCCGTCTAGTCTACCCTGACCTGAAATAGGGGAGGATGTCTCTTGGCACCGCTGATTTTTTTACCATCTCACCGCCTCACATAAATATTTCAGCCCTTCAACCGAATAAAATTATACTTGTTTCACGTGACGAGAATACAATATGCCATGACGGATTACCCTCTGTAACCGTACCTCTATATTAAACACACATTATCAAAGAAGCAGTCATTTTTCAAAATAGACATCATATTAAATTAATAAAACATCGAATCATATGCAGTTACGGAATTTAATATTATCAGTCCGCAATTAACATTCTTGTGAAAGGTTGGAGTTCCAATGGCGAACCCTGCAATAATATATGGCTGGAAATTATTTTCAGCCCTTAATTAAAACAATTTATATTCATTAATATACATATTTGCTTAGATTTAAAAAAAATCTCGTCTGCGTTTACACTATTAGGAAATGTATTAACAGGATGAATAGTAAATATTAGAAGAAAAAAATCTTTCAGTTTCATAACCACGAACTCAAAACAAACTTATCACTTTCGAGTAAAACAACTTTAAATGTTGATTTCTATAACGATTTTTATAATATTTTCCAAATTATTAAAATTTATTGTGTGCATATACTTATAATTTTTATGTTTCAAGCTGCAGGAGGTTTTTTAGATGTAACAAATTTTGGTTTTTAACACACAACAATGTCAGTTCTCTTTTCATAATCACCTCAGTATTTTTATTTACGGATAATCACCGGAAATCAGAGTCAACCTGGATCGAGACCATCGATTGGGAATTTATTTTTATAATAGAATATGTCTAATTATAAAAAAACTGTCATGAGCAAATAATAATCCACTTGAGCAGTAGTTTCAATTTTTATAAGCTATAAATACCCTTCTCAATGATTCGAAGTCATATGCGATAAATATTTGTTTGTTCTGTAGATACCTACATATTTTCATATCTGTTTCAATTGAAAGGTTCCAAATTCTGCGAGAACAATTACTTTAATTATAGAATCTATAAATCAAAGTGAGGAGGGAACCGAACCCGGTAACCCTCACTCCGCATTCCACTTCTCGAATGACCTTTGAAATTTTAATGTTCCTCTGCCCTCATCTGAACATTTGGAGTAGCTACGTTTTATGACCACTTTACTGTTTGTTCCCATTATTTATTTTGCCACAGTCATGGGGTGGTATTTTTGAATACCTTCACATGAAATATCCATTCTGCACTTTCTATGGAATGTTTCGCATACTATAACCGTATTCGTGAATAATTTCTTACGCCATAAATTCAACTATAACTATATTGAAATATTATTTATATCTCGGTGCACATTGAGGGTAGGGTTGTGTAACATTCAGTGGGGCATAAACAATGTTTCTCCTTAACAGTACATATTCGATATTACTGTGCGTTGCTTGCATACACAAGACCGCCATAATTAATCATATGAATTACACTGTAGATAAAAATAAAAGCAGCAGTGGGGTGAAAGTAAAAGTGCAATAAACTATGAAAAGCTCTGACGGTCAAGGGTGGCTCTGTAATGATGAACAGTTGTCAGCCATTACACAATACGCTAAGTAAATCACCATTTACTACTACTTTCAAAAGGTAATAAAACAAATATTTATAACATATAGTGTTTAATGGCTATTACTACGTGACAAGAACTTAGTTTGAATTTACTGAGTTTATCTTAGATATAATCCTTAATATTCAAATACATAAGATGAATTTGACTTTGGAATTCAAAGGCGCTAAGCAGCGAATGCAAAATGGTTTTACTTGAAATTGTGATAAATTTAATAAGAGACTATTTGACTCCGTTATTGATATATTTTACTTTTAATCAGATAAGCGATTAGCAATCAAATCTTGCAGTGAATGTTAAGAAAACACGTCTATTAAAATAATGAACTATCCGTAGTCGTAGTGAACAACTTTAAATCAATTTTTTTTTTCAAGATAAAAAGATCAATAGATTATCATAAAAATAAAAATAATATAAATACAATAACAAGATCATTTTTAGTGACTTTAAAAAATGTGGATTTACTAGTAAATCCACATCAAATCCGTCATAAATCGTTTTAAGGATTAGATACCCTGGAAAAGCATTCGCTTCGTTGAAAGAGTCTTATTTGATAAAAACCTAAATATCGAGTAATGCTACATATATTAATGATTAATAAATTTATATTTTACAGTACATACTGAATATTAATATTCATTAGACAGTTTATGATTTAATTTATTATTTCATAATAACAAAACAAAAGCCCGTGCTGTGTGAAAATTAATTGTGACAAAAGAAAAATGAATAGTATAAAAGAAAGTCCGGGAAGAAGACTTAAGTGAATAGGATGACGGGAAGCTGATGAATGAGGTCTACCGGTGATGAATTAATAGCTAAGGTCTGTCTGTCTTTTTTACCAAACACACTCGTCGGAAATAAAATAAAATAAAACGATTTAGATAAGGCTGTGCATTTCACTAAACTAAATAAACGGGAACGTGAGATGTTATTGAAATATTTATATATTGAATACGTAATAGTCGTCGACATTGATAAAGAAGATCGTTAGCGTCGAGAGGAAGTAAGTTTTTGGGAAGCAGGCAAGTTTAAAGCCGACTTATACGAATGATTAAACCACGCAATTGTAAAGCAGGAAGCTCGTTACAGACAACGACAGTCTTATTTCAAACACATGTATTATAGAATATAGCTTTATGAAATACTGTGCCTTTATACGATGAAAATGGGAGGCGGCTTTCGGGACTGGCAAATCGTCGTATGTTTCAAAGTAGGATCGAATTAATTAAACACTTAGCTTGACGTGCTTTCATCTAACTTATTACTGTATAATATATTCGCACACGCGGGAATTAGTCGACATATTATTTACAAAATAATAACAGAAAATTCAGTTTCATCATAATTAGAGTATTATGCTCGATGAAAATATTTCAGAGAAGGTCCGAAGAAAAATCTCAGGAATCCAGGGTGCATTATTGAATTTTGCAGCGCTTGTGTTGACTGAAGAAGGAAAGACAGGAAAAAGGTAACAGAGCGCCGGCGCCAGGATATATGTGAACCTGCCATACTCATCATAACAACACCTGATACATCGAGCTATCACTTTACATTAATTAATACTGCGTACCTACACCCTCGTCTATATATTTAAATAAAGCTTTGATTTTGCGCACATATCATGATCACTTGTAAAGAGAAGCAAAGATATAATGAGTGTTTGTATAATTAAATGAGAATTAATAAAGATTAGTAAGTTGGATGAAAACTAGTTGTAATAGCAGCAGCCAAAGCCGAATCTATAAGGTTAGAGGGTGTCCTGTGGTAGTATTGGTGGGAAGGGCTGTGGAGAACACCCTCTTTCCTCTGCCAACAGCCTCCACCGGTTAGTATCCGTCGAGCTGTTGTCGGTATAGGGTGTGTTCCCTTATCCGACTACCCTCTATATGGCTTATTGTTTACGCGAATAATAATAGTGGTTCCATTAAAACAACAATAATAATAAAAAAATAACACATTTGTAGGACACAAATGTTTATGGTTCCATTTCATAGTTTCATTAATTTTACTGTCATATGAGATAGTAATATAATAGTATATTGACCAAAGATCAGTGCGGTTTATATAAGTGCAATGGTGACATAAATTAATGATGGTATTCCTTAAAACAAAGTGAACATGTTCAAAATGAATCTCAAATCAGCTGCGATCTTAACACTCGTTTTGGCAACCATTCATCTGTTGAAAGGAATATGTGGACATACATTGGACCTGGAATGCCCTGCTCCCTGTGAGTGTCATCACACCAATATTTCTTGCAACGGTTGCCCCAATAATTATTTGATTATTCCATCCAACACGACATCCCTTTATGTGAACAGTTGCGATAACATCGAATATTTGCTACGTTTACATACGCATGTTGGCTCCAGTCAAAATCGAAGCAATCCACTGAGAAAAATCGAAATCTCCAATAGTAACATAGAGCAGATAACAAAAGATCACGTCAGTGCCGATTTGAATATAACCGTGCTGATATTGAAGAATGATTCCATTGACTTCATTAATACTGATCTTGTTGCCGACAGTTTGGTGTTCTTTGATGTGTCTTACAATAACTTGACGGCGATTGAAAACAGGACGTTTTTGACATTCAACAATCTCATATACCTAGATTTGAGTAATAATTTTTTAAATAATTTAAACGAAGGTTCCTTTGCGGGACTAGGACGATTGCAGCATTTGGATTTATCAAATAACAATTTGACAGAGTTAAAAATTGGCACGTTTGTACAGCTTTCGTCAATGCAAAGATTAAACCTAAGCAGTAATATGTTGGCAACCTTGTCTGAACACTGTCTCGGAAGCTTATTATCACTGCAACAGCTGGATTTATCATACAATCAGTTGACAAATTTAGCACCGGGAACATTACAGTTTTTACCAAACCTCTCACGTCTACTTTTGGCCAATAACCCTCAACTGAGACCTGATGCGCAGACATTCGTAGGAACAGGTCGACAATTGCAACAAGTAGATGCTTCCAGAACGGGACTATCGCAAGTGCCGGAATCTTTAACTCATTCAGTTCGGTATTTGACTCTAGCAGGTAACAGAATATCTACAGTACGATGTGGCGATTTAGACAGTTACCCTCTACTGCACATGCTCGACTTTGCCGATAACAAGATTGATTACATCGAAGATGATTCCCTCGGTCGGCTAGAAATGCTCTCTCAACTCTACTTGAATACGAACAAATTGAAGATAATTCCAAAAATGCTACCTGATAAATTGACTTATTTGTCACTTGATAAGAACCTGATCGAAAATTTGACGACAAAGGATTTTCCAAATTTAACACAACTGAAAATGCTGATACTATCAAACAATAAAATAATTTTTATTGATGAAAATGTCTTCGCAGAATTAAAAATGCTGGAAGTCTTAGATATATCAAATAATCCTCTCAAGATGTTGACACCGAATACATTTAACGGACCTACAGCATTAAAAGACCTCAGAATGGCTTTTATCAATACATCGCTCCCAGAAAAAGACATATCTTTTCCTGTCCCGTTTCCAGAAGGTTTAGAAAGCTTACATTTGGAGTTTAGCCCTGGATTAACGAGCGAATTGTTGTCAGATGCGGCAGCATTAGCAGCGATGAAGCATCTTCAACATTTAGATGTAAGATTTTCAAATATCACCAATCTAAGGTCGGACCTTTTCAATTTTTGTCCTCAACTCAAAGTTATAAGATTAGAGGGAAATCATTTAAATTGCGAAGGTCTTAATTGGCTGTCAGACTGGATGAGAGAAAATCCTAACAATGAGTACAAAGAGATACAGTGTCAGTATCCAAAGAACTCTTCGACGTTATTTGTTATGGACTTGCCAACAATCAAAAAGACTAAAACAAAATATTTATCGAAACATAAATTATTGACACAGAGCAACTACAAATCAAAATCTGCAAAAACCTCTTTCTTGTCGAATAAAGATGACGACTTTAAAACGAGTAAGAATCAAAGGAATGCATACGGTTTGAAAGAAAAAGTATTTGTCGTTCCACAAATGATTAAAAAAATCTTCGAAAACCAGATTGAGACGAGTGATTTAAATCATGAAGCGGAGCGATTGGTGAATTCTTCCGCGGTCATTGGCACCGATTCAAATCGAGGTAAGGATACTAGTGATACTATTGTGAAAATACAGAATAAAGTAGACATGCAAGAGGGTGGTATGCAAGTAGAGAGCGATGATATAGACGAGAGGACAGGATGCGGATACTCAAACGGCACGGAAAACAATAGCGAGTGCGAGAATAAAAGCGAAGCGGAGACGCCAAGATTTATGTATCGGAAAATCGGCGGTGAGTCAAGCGGGTCCTTGTGGATAGTACTTGTAGCAGTGGGTGGTGGATTCATAGTCCTGGCATTAGGACTACTATGGAGAGCAACTACTGCCAACACCATACACACTAACAATCAAGGGGAGGCTATGGAAGTACCGGCCATATCTGCAGTCGGCGAGCTATGGTGACATTTGCGAACGGGGGAGCACGTAGCAGACATTGAGTACGACTCCCTCACATAACGACCAGGTGAGCATTTATATACTCCATCATTATCACGTTTACCAACATTATACAGGTGACATTGAAGACAGCTTTGAACAAAGTGTAATTGTTGTTTGCAGTTGCAGACATTGTGGACAGCGGCTTGTGCTCTTCCGAGTCGCCACGGAGAGGATAGTTTTCGAGTGTTGTGAATAAATATAGGTGTAAGTGTTGTATATTCTACATGTGGCATATTTTTACAATGAAAACAAATAATTAGTCCTAAGTGTATTAGCCACCGACTGAGTGTAGTTAAACCGAGCGCCATTTAGTTATTATCAATATAAAAGTAACCGGACATCAATCATTCGAAAAGACGTGGCGTGTTATTATTATTAGCCGATGACAATACACGAGCTACAGCAATATTCCCTTAAATACAATCGTTTGCCATTGATCCTGTCTTCCTGAATACATATGCTTGAACCATGTTTCATTACAATAACCAAAATTCATATTAATAAACCCCTATCCAGAGAGATGTTAAATTCTAGCCTTGTGGAAAGTACCTTTCGGTGTTTTGTCGCCTGGCCTATAATTTTTAATTGTAAATATTGTCGAATTTAGGGAGCAAATTTTGTTTCCTCAAATATTGTAGAGATGACTATGATATATATATATATTTCTATGGAGATTGATGTATTATTTGCAAATAAAGTGTTAGATTATGATTTTTACATAAGACTTTTATTGATTACGAAACGATTTTAAAATCATAGGGATTAGCTACTTATTGGATTTTTTTACAAATATTTTCAATAACATGTAAAAAGTGTGATAAATTGAATTTTGTCTGTATTATGTTGATATATTATACGTGTGTGCAATTCGATGAAATATCGATGGGGATTGAGGGGTGGTTTGCGTGGGTGACAGCAAAAGGGGGAGGTTGTGCACCGCCCCATTGAGAAATAAATAGCCTTCGATACGCCAAAATATACTATTCCTCTAAAATAGACACAAGTACTACTTTACTGATTTACTACACTGTGTGTAAAACATGTGTATTTTTTTCTCACAGACTTCACAAGTCTTTGAGCAATTATACATATATTTTAACAAATATTATTGAGCATTAATTGTCTTTATATATTCCGCAAATAGGGTGGTAGATACGACTAGAAAAGGGAGTCTTCAAACCAACAATTCGGAGACCAATTAGAAGCTTCAAACGACCCTCATCAAGGGTAGAATACATTCGCATTATCTAAATCAAGTTCTCTAATTACTTATTAAAAACAGGAAAGGACCGAACAACCACAATGTCCTGTGGGCCACACTTTCAATTATAAATAACACACCCAAATCACCTGGACAATACAATACCATTTCCGATACATTTCCTTTGATTCGATTGATTTGTAATTCGTTTATAAAATATTAAACGTGTGTGTGTTGGTATTTCTTCTAGAACGGGGTTTATGAAATTCTTATAAGTAATTAAGCCCTTATCTTACATACCCACAATTATTTGCGACCACAGCTACAACTATTTTTGCCAGGGTCCTAATGAAATTCCAACAAAGATCCTTCACGACATCCAATATGCGGTCTTAGAATGAAAATAAATGAACACTATCAATTTTATTATATAATACATCCCACACCTTGAAAAACTCTTGCATTATATTAAAATATTTTTTGATTTAATTGTACGCCAAAATAAGAAAGGTGACGGAAGTATTAGGAAATATTATTCCGGTATAATAGAAGAAAGAGGGGAATTCAACACTTGCAACATATTTGAGACAGGATTTGAAGTGTTCCTGAGAGACTGCAACCAGAAAGGAGGAGATTATTCAGTTCAATTCACAGCTGTACAAAACAGGTAAGGTTTTTATATTATTTTATACAATCCGGGCGAGCGTTGAATACAGGGTTTTCACTTCAAATTCACCCTATTTCATTGCAAATTAAACCTTTTTCAATTCAATTTACACCCTCAAGAATTTCCATTAAATACTCCAAAATAAAAAACAAAAATTATAAAAAAAAAACATAAAATAGTATCAGTGTGAATATCTAGTAATATCTTCTTGATTTTATTGGTTGGCTGGTTTAATCAGCATAATTTTGACAGATTAATGGTGCCACATTCCAATATATGACACTATAATAATTTTTTTATATACTTTTTATTTTTATTTAAAAAAAAAGCTCTTATATGCAAACAAATAAATTATTAATAAATTATCAATCTTACTATAATTTTTTACTCTGGAGTATAAAATAATCAACCAAACCCTTTGTTTGATGGAAATTCTACAAGGGTGAAATTAGAAAATGAAAAAGGTTTAATTCGAAGTGAATTTGGAGTAAAAAACCGGTGTATTATAAAATAGTGAATGGTATTTGCGGTGTCGTTATGAATACTTTACAGGTCTTATCTAAATAATTTATTCAGGAGCGGCATTAGTCATTCCGGTAGAGGATCGGTGCACCGCGCCACCATACCTAATCGTCTTTTAATGAATCCCAAATGGCGTGTTTAATATGAAAAAAGATGTTTTCATTTCGATACCACCCTCGATGAGGGGCTGTTGGTTTACGAGTAGGTCTATTACTCTGTGAGTGGTAATAAGGGAAACACAAATGTAGTAATACTGAAATGATGGAAGCTTTTTGCTGTCGTAACGCAGAGGTAGCGATGCGATTCAAATGTCAATCCTGCAAAACATATTCCAGCCACGCTCTTCTGTCTAATGGCCTTGCTTTCTATTATAATATATATATATGTATATTTACAAAAAGTAGACATTTTCATTTTGTCGGGTAAGGCGTCACAGCCTAGTGCTTTTTCTTGTCTCATTCAAATTTGGTTCTATGTACATCTCAAATTTTTGTTTCGCCAATAACCGTGCCAATTTTTCTTATATAATTTTTTTCAACTGACGCGTACTGCATTATCATCACTTTGAATTGGGATCTCCCGTAATGCGCTAGTGGTACTGCAACATCATACAATAAGATAATATGTATATATAAATAAATTTAGAATTTATCGATACGGTATCGGGATTAGTATGGCATCCGCATACTTTTAAATATTGAAAGATCACCCGGGAACCGGGGAAGGTAGTAATGTAAAAGGATGAGGCTGGAGGGTCAAGGCGATGTGAATATTACAAGAGATGTCCGCTTCATTTATTCACACTTCAATTCGGCGAGAACAAATAAAACAGTACCTCTCATTCCTATGACACTACGGGATCTATGCCCTGAAAAGCTGTAACCTGTAGCCTTATACTACTAACCAAATATTTAAAAAAAGCCTATATATTAATATCATTCGCTTTTATCACCAATGAAGAACAAATCTGTCGCTAAAATGTGAGCACAAAATGAAGAGGTGTTTCAAAATAAATAGCGTGGCGGATAATTGAAAAAAAAACATTTTCCGAAATGAAAGTGGCATGGAAAACAACATAACTGAGAACAACAAGCAGTCAACGATGGAAAGGATGAAGGTTTTTAGAAACGAGGTGGAGGCTTCGTTGTTGGCAGAATAAATATTGGCTCCCCATTTTTTGCGCCATTCTCCACCAAGAAATGTATCATCTGATGAAATAGAACAGAAAAAGCCGTTAATTTCACCCCGACTTTCCTTTTACCATTACAATCTCATTCCAATCATTTTCAGAATACAATAGCCATTGTCGCCCAATACAAGAGAAAATTAGAGACAATTGAAATGACCTGCGTTTTTTTGATGAAATACATAATGTATTTTACTATATAATACTATGGTGTTATCAGTTGACCTGTCATAAAGTGCACAGCTTTAGGGATGACAGTGAATATTAACTAATGCTGTTATATTTGCCTTTCGTACCATCGCAGTTTGCTGCAGTTTGAAACTCGGTAGAAGTACAATATTGGATGCACTCACAAAATTACAAATAATAAGACAAACACTGATGTTAAAAAATCTATTAAACCAACTTACAATATTTAATACAGATAGTAACGTAACGTTGCTGTAAAATTAACATTGCATAAAACTAGAGGATAGCTGATGAAAAATTGCTTCCGTAAAAATTTTGTTCAGATTTTTCTCAATTAAGATTTAAGGGTTCCATAAAATGCTATACATCCTTAACAATAATTTTAAATATCGACAATTAGGTCCTGGTTAAACAGACTGCGAAATGTATTTAAAATAAATTTCAATCAAAATAAAATCTCCTCTGCGCGCGCAATTTGAGGTTTTTTAATTATCCGGTCTATTTTTAGGCCGCACATTATTTTTGGATATCCGCTGTATTTGTAATCTCAACCATTTATTTTGTACTCAGCAAGATTTCATTTTCTTGATCTAATCATGACTAATCATTATGAGTACATTCTGAATAAATTATTTAATCTATTCATATATTAAGACAACGAAATCTAAATTTTATTGGGTGATTTTTTTAGTAGATTAACGATGCAAGTATGTTTATAAACCCACATTGGATTTACTTATCGATTTTATGTTAAAATGTAAGTAATTATAAACATATATACATGTAAGTTACGTTGTAAGAAACATTAAATAGTATCGTAGCCCTTTAGGAAGGAAGCGAGGGATGTTGGCAGATTAGGGTGGTTAAGAAGAACGGTCGTATTTCACACTAAACGCAGTAACATGTTTACAGGCTCATTACTAGACCACTATTTTACTAGAAGAAAATAGGAAGGACTATCATCTCATTATCAAGTCATCGTCACATTAATTATTTCTTAATACATATATTGTGGATATACTAATTAAAATTAAAATATATGTACAATTATGTTAGAATGTTATCATAGAGGATTCTATAACAATGCCGCCAACTTCGGCAAGCACAACAATCTATTCGATGTTATTGACAATTAGAAGAGGTAGGGTGAATTAAATGTAAATCAATTGAAGTAGATTGGTGGTGAAACAATGGAAGGATAGAAGCCATAAATAAGAGGTACAATGCAAGGAAATGGCCAAAGATAATAGCAGCCGAGTACTTCAAATATTATTTCACTGGCCCTTAAACAATGGAAGACCCATAACCAATGACCACCGCTGCCCTTAATTCTCTTCTTATAATTAATATGTTTAACATCCACAACACATCGCAAACCTAAATAATAAATAGAAATTGCTTGTTCATTAGTAATAAAATGCTTTAACGTATTCGACCTCTTAAACGATTTCCTTTATAATATTGCTTTATTATTTGATTATTGTTATTGATTATTATTTTAACAAAATATTATATTCATGGGACAAACTATAAATTTGAATGCCTATTTCAAAAATAGTAATTTAATTTTATTAATATGTATTATTATTTTATAAGATTGTTCTATTAATATCCGAAAATACAAATAGAATAATACATTAATAAAAATGCTAGCTGCGCAGTTCTCTACAACTGTAAACAATTGAAAACCTGTTTTTCTACCCTCTTGATTTGGTTATGCGTACAGATCGTTCAACCTATCCTAAAAAATAGTGCTTTTAAGACTTTATAAAACTGAGCAGTGTTAAATATAAAAAAGCGAAGACAGTTTTCCCTATTTAAACTTTCTAATTATTAAATTAATTTTTAACATACGATATTGACTGCGTGTACAAATCTAGAATGAAATTTTTTCCATTGTGCAATTATATTTTTGATTTGTTAAATAAGATATATATGATAGACTGATGTGTGTATCTCAAAACGGACATTTTAATATTGATAATAATATCAAACTAATTTTAAAAATATTAACCAAGGTAAAATTAACTCACAAAAAAGTGAAAATTTCAATTAAAAATACTCTAGTATAAAATAATACTGCATTAATGGGTCATTGCTTAAGTCGGCGGTTAAAGTATAACATTATGTGGAAATGGGTATGATATCATAATAAGTGTACACTTGCCAAGAAATGTATTACTTCGATTAATAACATTTATTACTCATAAAAGCTATTATTTCATTGAATGTCCTTAATTTAGTGTACGTGTCGGGGTGGAAAATTTAACAAATCGATTGAAAAATACGGTCGCTCGGAACAGAATACCTGCTTTTTCTCGTGGAGTCCATTAAAACGAAGAAGTTCATCGAGGATCACCGAATCTTCTCAAGCGAAAAACGAAATTCATCGTAATGAACAAAGCGCGTTCCAAAAATATACGCGAAAGAATAATGATAAAAGGCATTTAAAATATTTGCTTGCCGCCTTCATCTGTTTAATGATGTACAAAACAAACAACAGTTTAACAGTAGCGTACCGCGACCAGGGATTTCAAATACATTTTCTTAATTATATTTAGCCTTAATGATTTTATATTCGATGGTTGGTATTTAAGAGTAAAACAAAAGAATCTTATTGAATCGGAAGCCTAAGGAAAAAACTCGAAATCAAGTTATTATTATTTATGATGATAATATCCTTTGTAGCATAATCACCATTTATCACCGAATGCGCATAACTTTCCCTTCTCAAACCAAAATCATATTTTCTCATACGCTATTTTTATTTTATTTCGCATGTCATATGGGTCTGTGTTATAAAAAAATATAGAATATACAGATTTTTCACGTCAAATGCAACCTTTTTCATTTTAATTTCTCTTGTCAAGAATTTCCATTAGACAAAGAAATTCAAACGAACATTTTACACTTCTTCAGTAAAAAAAAATTTCTAAAATACATAAAATAGTGTCAGTGTGGAGATCTCGTTATATATTTTTAGTTTTATTGGTTGGTTTAGTAAGCAATTGTTTTGTTGATCATTTTGACAATTCATACATTATTTATCCGCGACTTCACGTCGATGTGTCTTTTGTCATTTGTCTCAATATTAATTGAATCCCTGATTTATCATTTTGTAATTTTATCAAATCAAGCTGAATATTTTAAAAATAATTTTTACTTTGGAGTGTACAATAATCGATCTAAAACATTTTTTGATGGAAACTCGAAATGAAAAAGGACGAATTTAAAGTGCAGTTATAATGCCATATATTAATATAAGTTTTGTTCAAATATCAAATTTCGTTTGAAAACGACAAAACTGTCTGTTTATTGAAATAAAAGTGTGGCTTAATATAAATAAATCCAAAGTGGTGTTTTGAAACGAAATGAAACACAGTTTGAAAAGCATTGAATGTTTTCTTATCAAAGTTAGGAGCGAAGCGAAATGAGATGTGCAATATTCTACTGGCTGTTTCCACTTTTCCGCTTTTACTGTAGCACGATCCTTGCATTTTCATGGAAACACCAGATTTCCTTCAAATCTCTATATTTGTTCGAATGCATACAGTGTTTGAATTTCTAATAACATTGTGATACAGGAGTTATGTTACCAACAGTGCTGAATTCTGAGTGAAAGAGTAATGGATTGTTTTTAATTCGGATATCAGACAGAAGACTGGGGTTAATTGTGAAACGGTGAGCAGCTGGAGAAGGTGGAACTCGTCGGAACTTTGTAATGAATTTGAAATTTACGAGGCCAGAACATACGCTCTTATTCAACCTGACTACACAACAATCCTAACTTCATTATGCAACAATGACATTATTCATAGACAATTTACGGTGATTCATTTTATTCTTTATTATATAAGCTTGGAAAACTTTTCAAGCATATCAAAAGCAATTCGAAGGAGCCATATAACGAGATCAGTTTCAGTATGCACTATTAATAATATGAAAAAAACTACAACTTCTAATGGGCATAGTAAAAACCATGGATATAAACATTAGATATCGCAAAGCATATAAATAATTCGTGTCAATTTCGTTTATCCCGTGTATTGTTGCACTATTCTCTCCTATTCGATAAAGGCATAAGTGTGTCTCCCTCACTCAACACATTTCTAGTGACCACTGAGAGTGACTGTGACAATACTTTGATGATTAAAACGCAATAATATTTTAAACATGTAAAAAAAGTCGTCAGTGGTAAAAAATGAACCTAAATGTATTTGAGTGTATGTTTGAGTCCATATGACATGTAGTAACAATGCATTTACCCATTTTACTGTGAAATATAACTGAAGATATGAAGAGAGATGTTGACAGTATAATGTTTTGTAGGCAACTCATGTTTTTGACCACTTGAAACTCTAGAACTACCCACGCATTTAGCCACTCATGCGATATCTATGGTAAAAACTTGATAATATTTAACTTTGGCATAATTGATGAAATTAAATTATTTGAATAATTATCGAGAAAGAGTACCTATGTAAGATACAAGAGACACGAAGTGAAATCAAGAGCTGAAATCCTTTGAAGTCGCGTATTTCAATTTGTTATGGTAATTTAGTGAAGCAAAGGAGACGACGCATGCTCAATTATTTTCGTATAACCTCCTCTAATTGTAATTCATCAAATATGTCGCCTCGTAATCATTCCGAGTTATTATTACATACCTTTGAAAAACGCAGGCGATTGATAAACTCGTTATTAAAAGGGAAACTCAAATTGAAAAAAAAGACGTCGCGTTGGACGAAAAGTATTCAACGGTGACCGAAAATCTTAAATTGCTGTAAAAAAGGGAAGTTAATTGTAAACAGAATTGCTACGTTTTCATTTTATATATTATAACCAAAGAGTGCGCGAGGCTAGAGAGGCGTTTGAATAAATTTAGCTAAAAGGGAAAGGAGACAGTATAGAATGAGACCGGAGACGGGCAAAGGGGACCAGCAAAAAAGGTAGCAATGAAAAAAGGCAACTCCCCTTCCCTTCATTTAAGCACACAAAAGCATTCCAATTTTAAATATTTAGAGTGGGCGGCGGCGGGAGGAATGGGGAAGGCTGTCTAATTTTTGATCATTGAAAAATTAAAGAAGTCAGTCGTTGTTCCAAAGCGAACAATCAACCGACACTGTCCCCCCTGCTTTATCCGAATTGTGGTATTTATCACTAGACCTTAATTGCTTGTATAAATATTCACTCACCCAAAGTTTCTGCTCCAATATCGGCGGAGAAGATTGTCTTTAGCAATTCTAGTTCTTCTTCAGGTGACAATTCTGCACTTCCAAAGATATTTTGCTCAGGCCACACGTCCCTACAAATTAAATAAAACAAATATGTACACAAATTAAATTAAGTAATTATAGTAGCACACACAATGATATAAGTAGAAGTCTTATTAAGGAATTATCATAGAAGAAGAGTAAAGCAAATGACCTCGGCGTTAATGTAGCAAGAAAACGACACACTTGTACTTGTACTGGATGCAATCTTCGCGGAAACACTTAAGCAATTTAATTAAAAATACAAAGCCTCCTCTTGTACCCGCAATTAGTCCTAATCACTGTATTTCAGTCGTTTTACAAGGAACAAATAT